>JBBMOJ010000476.1:0-30337 GCA_038090695.1 Sclerotinia spermophila | reverse complement strand
TTTTATAATAGTATTCTTTATTTCTTAATTAAAATAGAACTTTATTATATAATATCAAACTATAGAATATAGAAACTCTTTAAACTTGACTTAATTAAATCCTTAAGCAATATAATAATATACAATTGAAGCATAGTACTATATTAACTTCACTATTCCCCAATAGTAATACCAATATATGTATGAAAAATTTATGAAATTATTTTTTTATCAATAATTCTTTTGAGATTCATATAGATATTAATAAGATATTCATTTTCTTAGAAATATTATAATTTTATAATAATACAAACAAATTTTGGTTGAATAATTGAATATAAACAACTAATATTAAATGAATATATCATTTTATTTTCTATATAATAGTTTATTTTAATAAACTTATTAACTATTCAAAAAAAAAATCTTAGTATTTTAGAGTCTTAATCTTCAAATTGAGAGTATTTTTAATATACATCTCACTCATACCAACATCAAAGGAGTTAACGAGAAAATTAATAAAATTATAAATATTACTCTCTAATAATTATTAAATAATTTTAATAATAATCACCAAAAAATACATTAAAAAAAGTAGATCATCTTATCTAGTCTGAGTTTGATTCAAATTTATTCTTTCTAAAATAATATCAATTCTATACAATTCCAAGCTCGGCCTCTTTACAAACATTCAAGAAAACATCATCCATGGATGGCTCTATAATAGTGTAGTCCCTCAACACCTTGGGCACATCCCTAATATCATTCCCCGTCATTCCTACTCCGTCCATCTTTCTCTCAAGCCCAAGCACACCCTCCTTATTCATCATCAAAGTCTCCATACTCAGCATAATCCTCCCTATCATCTTTCTCTCATACGGCAGTTCAAATTCCACCTCGCCAAATGCACACTTTAAATTCCGCACTTGTGTCCCAAACATGAGCCCAAGAGCCACCTCCAATTTTTTCTCGCTCCCAACCTCATAAGCCGCCCGCAAGCGATAAAATCCCCCAAATTGAGCTCGTAACTGCGATGTCGTGCCCGAAGCTAGCATTCTCTTGTCGACAATGGCCACATTCGTGGCAAGTGCTTCCGTCTCCTCCATACTATGCGTGGTAATCAAAATTGCGCGATCGTTGCTCAGAGAACGCAAGATCTTCCACAAAATGCGTTTTGCACCTGCATCTTGCCCAGTAGAAGGCTCGTCCAGCAGCAGCAGTCGCGGATTCCCAAGGATGGCGATCGCAACCATGACTTTCCTTCTTGTGCCGCCTGATAGCTTGGTAACGAGGCGGTCAGCGAAGGTTGTTATGCCGAATGCGCTCATCACGCCGTCTACATTCCCCTTGACGTCCCGCAGACCTTTTATACTAGCGTAGAAGCTTAGTGTTTGGCGTACGGTGAGCTCGTCGATTGCGTCGTCTTGAGGGCAAACGCCAATATGGATTCGTGCTTGTTGAGGAGAAGCGAGTACGTCGATACCATCTATGGTTATAGTTCCATGATCAGGAGTGATAAGACCACGGATCATGTTGATAGTTGTTGTTTTTCCGGCACCGTTGGCACCGAGAAGTGCCAGTGTTTCATTCGTGGAGATGGCGAGAGATATATCTTGTACTGCTAGCAGTGACTTGAAGAATTTTGCTATCTTGCGGACGACAAGAACAGGTACACTGATCTTTCCTTTGAGAGCCTTGAGGGGGATATCACCATTGTGTTCTGCCATTGATGCGAAGTTTAGAGACTCTCTTCCCCCGACACCAAAGTCAAATTGTGCAGGAGTCGCTAACATCTTTCTCTTTGGCACAAGCTTGGAAAACCATGATGAGCTTCCGGTTTCGATATATGCGAGCACGAGAGTACAAAACATGATCTGTAGAATCAGATTGATGTAGACACCACCATAAAGTGGATATGCTATGGGATGCATATCATCCCACCCTGTCTTGCCGCAAGTGATGCCGAAGTTATCGGTTGCTATGAAGAACGTTCGGAGTAGGTTTGCTGCTGGCGAGGTGAGACCAAGCACGCCTTGAATTTCGAGGGTTACGTCGTATGCATTCAAAGGTAGCTTGGAATCATTGATGGCATACTATTCGTCGTTAGGACCATTAAGAATTTTGAAGGGGGGCACTTACTGCCATGAAGTAGAGCACCATTAGCATAATATGCACGCCAACAACAACTGCAAACGCAGCTTTTCTGAGGAACAAAGAGCAGATATAAAGACCTAGGTAAGTCGCAATACAGAATAGTAGTATTGCGAAGAGGATAAATGTTGATTCATACCAGATCCGGCTGTTTTTACCCGAGATTATAATTGCCCATGTTACGACAGACGTGATAATTCCAATATGCATATCAAAGATCAGGTAAGCTATCCATAGTGCTGCAGGCTATTTTAATGTCAGGCTAAATCACATTATGTTGAGGTCGTTGGATAAACTCACCGAGACAGAATTTGAATACTGCAAAGCTCTGACATTATTGATCCTTTCAAATACTGGATACATGATGCTCACGCTTGTGCTACATATGAACCCAAGTGTTATGAACATTAAGACGGCAGTGGACAATGGGTCGGAATTAATCTTGATGTGTCGGAACTTGCGATACGTTGTCTTGACCTTCCTCGCCGTTCCAGTTTGTGCCGAGGAGTTCGCAAGTCGATTTGTGATGATGTTCATACCTGCCATGGATAATTGTGGGGACATTCGATGAAGGAGCGTGATGTCGGCTGAGTCGGCAGCAAAAATACCGAATGCTGGCTCGCCGTGGTGATCTTTGACGATGGAAACCATTTCTGTAAGTGAAGATGCACTGCCGCGAGTGGCTAGAGCCTTTTGTTCTCCATTGATACCCTCTTTGTTCAGACTGTATGCCGAGAAATATTGCCCCATGTTCGAGACATAAATTTTATCTTGAACTTCGCCTTCAAAAGCAGCTGGTGGTCCAGCAATGCTGGAAACTGCATACAATGCAAGGTCCTCAGCGCTGTAGAACTCAGGAGTATCCAAAGGACCGAGAACATCGTAAGTACCAACACTCCCTCCCAACGACGCAAACTCTTCTATGCTTGCATTTCGTATGGTAACATCTATTCTGTGTAAACAAGGATCAAAGCTACTCAATTTGTGGAACGTTCTGGATAGTGCACCGGCAACGACAATTGGGATTGCAATAGCAATGCCATAAGCCATCCAACTGCGCCGTGCTAGAAGATAGCGTTTCTTCAGGATGACTAGGATCTTAGATTTAGTTAGTATGAGAGTTAGGTCGATGATTTGGCAGCTTACTTGGTGACGTAGCATGGTTTGCTTCCCAGCTTCAAGGGTTATTCCCTCCACATTTCCTGCATTCAGTTCTTCGAGCTCAGTCTCCTGTCTAGATATGTGATCAATTGGTGCTGCATCTCCGTTGCCATTACCATCGATCACCGAGGAATTGGTGACGTTCAAAAAGACTTGCTCTAGCGTCGGGAAGGTAACTGAGTATAAACCACCTGATAGCTCTTCCAATTCGAGAATCTTCTTTGTTGCCTCCGTAGAAGTCTTCATCTTCCAAGTAGGCACTTTGTTTTCTTCTTCTTCTTCGTAGCATTCGTCATTTTCAGTCGCGATCTGGCGAATCTCGAAGTCCGATCCGTGGTTGACTTTCAGTGAAGTGGGGGTTCCGGCACACACAAGTCCTCCTTTGTAGATGATTGAAATGTTGTCCGCAAGTACATCAGCCTGTGGAGTTTTAGCATTCCAAATACAATCCGGTCTGGGGTTATTCCTTACCTCGTCAAGGAAATGCGTAGTTATCAAGATGGTACGGCGTGAGTGACTATTGGAGATGATGTTCCAGATATTGCGTCTTGAGAGAGGATCCTAGAATCTGTCAGCGGTGGTCGAGGATTTAGATTAGCTGTAGCTACCAAGCCACTGGAAGCCTCATCGATGAAGCACATTGTGGAGCCTCCCACGAATGCGATGGCAAGCTGCACCTTCCTTTGCTGGCCTCCAGATAATGTTTCCACAGCCTGGTTCGCTTTCTTCAAAATATCGCACTCGACGAGCACATCATCTTCGCCTCCAACCAAAGTTGCTCCAGTTTTAATCCTTCTCCAGATTCTGACGTGTTCAGCAACTGTCAGTCCCTCCCAGAACACCTACAAACATTAACTCGGCACATAGCTGGAAGGAGTGATATTTACATTATGCTGGGGGCAGACGCCAGAAAACGCGGCATTTTGATTGATCTCTATTCGAGAACTTTCGTCCGCAGGTATGATGCCCGCGATACACTTCAGCGTCGTCGTTTTACCTCCCCCATTTGGTCCTAGTAGGAAATTGACTGAACCCGTCTTCAATTCAATATTTAAATTGTTCACAGCAAGATGACTGCTTGCCACGGTGCTCCATGGCCAGTACCATCGACGGTTTGGTGTAAAAGTCTTCGAAAGTGCGGTGCAGCGTACTGCAATGTCACTAGATGAATCGATCTCATGGTAGGTTCTTTCCATACTCCATTTGTAGTGTTCGACTGCAAAGCATGCAGCGGTATAAATCAAAATATGGACACAGAAAAATACGATATATAGGTAGCCAGTGAGTAGTGGAGTATAATGGTGAATATCAGAGGTGGTGATGATGGGCGCCGTAGTCTCCAGGAGCGAAAAGCTGGCGAGACGGTCCTCGGCCCGCGCAATGTCGGCAATGAGAGTTGCGTAGGCGAATGGAGGAAATAAGACACTGAGTATTGAGAGCGCGGTAGAAGCTGGACTATTATTGAACGCGAACGCTACCGTGCCAAAAGCCAGCATAAATGTGAGAATGGAAGCATAAAGTCCTGCTAGCTGGGCTTTACGGAAGAAGGAAGCTAAGAACAGTGACCACTGCAATAGTATTAGCAAAAATTATAGAGCTGGAACTGGGAATGTGTGTCTTCAAAGCTGCATCTAGAAAAAGCGGCTCTTGAACTACATTCCTCAAGCCCCGATTCCCGAGAAATCTATAATGCGGTGACGAGAAACATTTGCTTACCACAGTGAGGGACGTCCCAGCTAGTAGTGTGAGGAACAGGAGGAGGACATCCGAACAATGCGTGAAGAGAAGCTGGGTCATGAGAATGGAGCAAATGAACCATCCTGGAGAGTAAAGTGCTACAAAAGAAGCAATGGTAGAAACGATTCGAGGGGTTTTTGTGCATGTTTGTGCAGCTAGAAGTTCGGTGATTCCCAATTCTCTTTCTGATGCCACAAATAGACTAGAGTGGTAGACAACACCGATCAAAGCGAGGAGAAATGCCGGGGCGACGAAGTAGTAAATCACTATAAACCAAGACAGTGAGTCATCAAGTGATGACTTTGAATCCGATACTTGGTCCCCGAAATGTCCGGACCAGGGAAGTTCCGATGGCGGAGCCGTTAAACTGAAACTCCCAATGCTAGAATCGATAGCCCATTGTAGTGGCAGCAGGCGGTCGTTGCTCAAGGATGCATGCTTTGCAAAGTCGGTACTCGATAAGCTTGTAGCACTGTCGGTGGCGATGATATAATCCACATTGGTAGCATTGATTGAGGTGAAGATGACAGAAGCGAAGCAGTCAGATATGCCAGTCAGTAATTGTCGACAGTTGTAATACAAGTCGTCCACCTCATCAATAACAATCCATCGGTCCAAGCTGAGGCCTTGTACCGTAGTCCCTATGATCGAATTGAGTTCCGTTCCATTGAATCCATTCCGACATAGGACAAGTTTCTTGAAGGGAACGCCATCCAGCGCTTGTTTCAGACTTTTGATCTGTTGTGAAGAGTCGGCAAATCCACCGTTGGTCGTAGAGCTGGATTCGATATTGGCGAATTTCCCACCGGAACAGAGTATCGCGGTAAAGAAAATTGGTAGGATCAAGGCGCGAAAGAGAGTTGCCCATGGTGATCTGAGAAACAGGAGGAAGTTCTTCTTGATTAGTGCTAAAGTCTGACGTCTGACACGCTTAAGCCATTGATCAGTGGGAAGAAAGGCCATCTTTTCTGCACGAGAAGATTCGAATGTAGAATGGGAATATACGCATGTGCATTCCTAGGGCTACAACTAGCAGCTCAACTTCTTTATAAATAATATATCTTCTAGATTGATTTCCGCTTTCCGCTAGTAATTGACCAGAGCTGCAAGCATTCCATTTACACAGCCTTCATTGAAGCTGGATGTCAAAAAAGTCAATTTTGTAGTGACATGCGTTGCGTGAAAGAGAATGAACCATCGCGGGCATAAAAAAAAAAAGGTAATGAAAGTGTGAGTCTTGGCATCTTCCTCGTATTGCTGCAGGAAGTGAGCAAAGATTCGGTTTCATCTTAGGAATACGGAGCATAGCCTCAACATCCGTTTTGTCCAAAACCATAGGGTTACAGTACCTGTATCAACTCACTCAAGTGAGCTTAAGCCTATGCCTAATGAGGTAAGGTGTGTGAACCTCAACCCCACATGCTAACCCTAATATAGAGTTAGGCAGTATCAAAATAGACTTAAAGTAACCCCCTTTGAAGATTTTGAGATATCTTCAATAATCTCTTGTTAAATCAACCGTCAATATAAAAACTCATCTTTATAAAATCTAATACCTTTAAAAATTCAATCTTCAATAATAAATATTTTTCGAAAAGAAGATTTTTATTTATTAATATATAAACTATATCTTAAGAAAATAATAATGATATATGAAGTAAAAATTAATAAATATAATGAAAGAGATTGATCTTAAATATTCAAAATTTTAACTAAAACTTATAGAAAGATTATAAATAATATTATAAAATATAAAAGATAATTTAAAGACAAAAAGTCAATTGATTCTATATAAAGCTTGATTTATATTATGATTCTGAAGTTTCTTATATTTCATTAAGGAGGTTGAAAATATCCCACTTTTCGTTAATTAAAGAGTATAATACTATTAGATATAGTCTTGACTACTTACTTGAGTGAATTTATAATTTTATACGGTACTATACGGGGTATAGAGTGTATATACTCATTCATATTGTAATAAGGCGTCAAGCTTCACTAAGAACCCTTTAAAGGGGTAGTCGAAATGAAAATGGTTGAATTTACGCTTGGGATACGGGCTTGTTATCTAATTCAGGGCGGGAAGACTCAACTAGTAGGGATTTCCATATTGTAAGTTTAACAGGGTAAGTACTATAAAACACACCAAAATGCAACCCTGCTTTTCCCCATCAATAGGGTGGGGCTTCACAATATAGTCTTTGAGAATTACTAACTATAATAAACTATCAAAGAAGTCGATCATACGATATATATTATTCATCCCCTCTTTAAATCTCTCCGTATATTTCTAAGTCTCCCCTCGAGGTTATTATTAGGGATGAGTAAATCGTATTATAATATTTGAGTATATTTATTAAGAGAATATAATATATAATTGTTACGGAGGTACCCGCACCACAACATGAATTACAGATTAGCTAGCAAGTACAGATTAGATAAACAACAATCTTGCTAGGGATTATGGGATAAGTGTTATATAATTAAAAGCCGATCGATTTATCGACCAACTTCAGAGAACAAAGATCTATATAAGGGAATAGGTTTCATTATAATATAAAGCTTTATACTCAAGAACAATTATTAGTTTTAATTACGAGAATTACAACCAATTATCAACTCTATTGAATTCCTATTTGAAGTCTAGTCTAAACCACCTCGAGAGATCTCTAGCCACTTCCATATAACCCTAAAGGCAGCTCCCGTAACAATAATATTAATCAAGTCAGATATATATTTACCCACTTTAATTTAATTGATTCAAATTATAATCTTGGGATTGAAGTTTAATTAGTTTATTCATATATTTTTATTTTATAGTAGTGATTATATAACCTTTTATTAATCAAAATCTAAATTATAAACTCATAATAAAATTTTCAACTACCCACCGGAAAATGCCGCTCGTTTCGTTCCACTTTTATTCATCCTAACGATTTAATTGACTATTCAAATAGGTGTATAACCTTAGTATAATACTTTATTACGCTCAAAAATCGTAATAATCTATAATTTGCCCATCCCTCGTTATGATATGCCGGATACGCGATACCCAGCTAGCAATTTCTTGGTGACTTGTTCCAATCAATAAGTTCTCAATGAAGAATAAATATTCTATTCGCTTGAGCCAATGAGAGGAAATTTTGCAGGCCAGCGCATCTTTGAAGATCTTCTCCAACATTGCACTCAAAGCTCATACTGAATGAACACCACAAAAGCGGATGACTTTGAGCTCAGATACGGCATTGATTTGATCACCAACTAAGTGATTAAACCCTTCCAGAGTAAGTGAGAATCTTTGAGCAATATAAGATAGAGACAAAATCTGACTCTCGGAAAGGAAGTCCCAATTGTCTACACTCGACGCGATGTCATTGCTATAATTCGGATGAAATCTATTCAAAATAAGCCAATCGGTCGTAGTTCTATAGTTCTCTTTCATTTCATCATTATACCACATATTCATACATTAAATCTCAAACCTAAGCATCGATATGCTTTTCATTTACCAAGACATATCTATATCTTGCCTTACCATCCTCCATATCAACAATAGCTTGGTTGGCATCCTTCATTGGAACATTGTTGTTCCATGTCTTAACACCCTTCTCGGCGAAAAGTGCTAACATATCCTTAATCTCATGTGGGGGACCGATGAGAGAGGCACCGATGGAGAGTTTCTTGAGGATGAGGGAGAACACTGATTTATGTTAGTAATTGTGTCTAGAATTAAACGAGCCATAACTTACTGTTGAATCCAGGGATAGTGTCTTCAGGAGCACCGACTTGGATGAATTTACCTTTGAATCTCAGGAGGCTAAGGTAGCTTTGAAGTGAGAGTTTTGGTGAGGAAACGGTGCTGACGATAAGATCGAGGGAGTTTCCGTATTTTGTGGCCCAGTCTGGCTCTTCATCGGTGGCTATACATTCATACGTCAGTAAATCTCTTCACTCAAAGCAATTCAAGAATACAAACTCACCAATAAATCTAGTAGCTCCCATCTTGAATGCATCCTCCTTCTTAGCTGAAGTTCTAGAGATTGCTGTAATCTCATCACAACCTAAAGCCTTTGCGCTCATGATACCGAAATGTCCAAGACCACCAATTCCTACGATTCCAACTTTCTTCCCTGGTCCAGCACCATTTTGAGCAAGTGGCGAGAAAGCCGTGATACCACCACAAAGCATGGGAGCTACAATATCAGATGGGATTGAATCTGGGATCTTGATTACGAAATCACCACTGCCACGCCAGTAATCGGCATACCCTCCGTAGGATTTGCTTCCGTCAGCCCATTTGCTGTTGTATGTACCGGTCATGTGAGCGCAGTATTGTTGTTCACTGGGGTACGTTAGTATTGTCCGTCATGATGATGTATATAAAACCTTACCCATCAGCACAAGCTTCACAATCACCATTTTGGTTCATGCAAGAACCACTTTGAGCACCAACACCAACACGATCTCCAACCTTAATATCCTTAACCTTGGATCCAACTCTAACAGCCTTTCCAACGATTTCGTGACCGACACAAACTGGGTAATCCGAAGCACCCCATCCAGATCTCAAAGTGTGCATATCGGAACCGCAGATACCACAGTGAGTGATTTTAATATCGACATTTGTCTCTTCAAAAGGCTTAGGTTCAAACTGTTGCCAAACCATCTTTCCATTGGCGGCTTCGGAGTCGAGACCCATCCAACCTTGAAATTTGTAATCGGTAGACATTTTGAGGATTGTTTAGTTGTTTGAGAGGAAAGAATGTTCGAAACTCAAAATTCGAGCCGTGGGCTTTATATCTACCCCTTTCATTGTGAACATGTCATCGTTTGCCTCCATACTCGGAATTACAAATCCAGGTGGAGTCATTGATAGGTAGATAAGAAAAGATTGAGTCTTTATTCGGAAATGTTGAAGTTTTAGGAATTGCGCTTGAGTCGTCACTAATGGTCAAGGATATGGGATGAAGCGATTGAGGTTGGAAGAAGTTGGAATTGGGTGGAACTGGTTGGAAGAGCTGGTGAGTATCTAAATTTGCGAGGCATTCGTTTCGTTATTGTCATCACTTGAAAGCAAAGCATAGGAACAAACTCGCTCTTGGCCATGAAATTTTGCGAATAGTGATTATTATTATCTTCGTTCCAGACATTCTAGGTCCAATGCTGCTTTCATCTATCAGATGCGTAATCGTAACCTCACTCAATGAAGTACAGAAAAATAGCACTAAAACAGCTTCAAGGAGGGTCAAGACAGCTAGCCGTTCTATGCTTCACCGCAATGTCTCCATTTTGGCTTCATTGGATCCTGAGATCTAATTGTAGATATTACGATGTAGTTTATAAAAGCCGATGGTTTTTCAGAGTAGTTCAAGATTTTTGTGGGAAGACATTTTCGGCCGATGATGTATGATGGATCCATTTAACAAGGAAGATCGGTGGATCTCACTCTACGATGCTAATACATCGTGTGGTTAAATCGTTATCGTTCAAGCTTTCGTAGCCCTCCACTCGCCCCCGTCAACTTCTTAAATCCGAATCCGCTAAGCTTTATGTATCCGACCCGCCTGGCCCCTGAAAAGTTTTTACGCCAGAAAAATGAATGTCGAAGTAAACGACAACTCGCCAGCAACTTAAAACTGTATGTAGTAAGTTCTCTCGTTGGTCCACACCCCGCCATGAGATTTTCTCACGTACAAATGAGAATATGGAGGATCTCTGGAGTTTACGGGGTTTACTTACAAGATCCGGTAGTCCTATGGGCCGGGAAAGGGGGATCGATAATCTAGATGGTTGTTTCCCGTCGGTAGTTCACTCCGCAATAGTACTTTTGGGTTAAAGACGACAAAGCATTGACATAATGACTGTGCAGTTATTTAGCAGGAATGTCGGATTTTTCTCAATGTTTTTGTTAATATGACATGGATATCAGCCAATTCTACTAATCTCTCGTCTACCAGTTAGAAAAAGAAACCGTCAGTTCTTATCAAGGGGAAAATGCCTGGCTACTATGTTGCATCAACTTTTGACAGCTTTGTGATATTGACGCATTCTGAGCTTTGCATGTATATTGCTTTCCACGTTGAGAGCGGGAGAGAGTCTAGTATATTCTAAGCGTTCCGAACAATCCCAACTTGACATTCTTAGTAGGATTGGAAAATTTAGGAAATTCAGAATTCAATTTTAAGTCATCAGTGTTAGGATATGTTCCAACTGATCCAGAGGATTGATACTTCTATTCTGGACAAGTTGTAATTCAAAGGACTAAAATTTCAGCATGATCTTTCACTACCTATGTTGGATGTAAGCTAGACGATTTCTAGGTCAGTTCAAGGAATCGAATATAGTTCATGTGAATTGGTTCCCCAGCTCTAAGGATCCGTAATCTGGGGAATGAATCATGATTGGACAAATGTTAAAGCATCTCTCATCGCGATAATACATTTTCGAAGAAACCACCATGCCTTTCTCAACAATATTATCGAATGATCTGCTTGGGGCGTGTCTAGTATACTCGAATCATACAATGATAAAGATTTAAAAATTGTATTCAAGGTACGCATATCTATCTACGGAGTATTCTACTCCAATGAAAACCCAAAACCCCAAATCTGCTTGCTATGCCTCACTCCCTCAACAATGTAATTACCAAAAACGCCATAGCTATGTATTGCACAATGACACAGATATTTACATCATGTACACCTAAGAATGAAAATTATGTAAAGAGTCCCAGCCCAGTTCCATCCACTCCGTAATTCTGTCTGAAATTGGTGACAGAATCAATTCCAACTATTGATTCGTCCATCTCTACTGTCCACTGGCACTGGTGTTGGCGGTGGCGGTGGTAGTATCAGTCGGCACCATGGTGTATTTATTCGCTCTGGCCATCATCTTCGGGAAGTAATTCGCAATCAGTTGCTCACTATTTTGATATATTATCAGCTCTCGTTCTGCTTGATCCATGCGGGCAGTAAACAAAAATGCCAAACAAAGGGCAATACTTACGTATAAAAACTATGATCAGAATTATGTGGTCCAACCAGATTATGCGCCAGCTCATGAGCAAGCACTATCCACCAATAAGCACCTGCGTCTACCTTCTCCTCCCCGCTCTTTGATTCCAATTTCTTGAGATGTAATTGCTGAAAAAATCTAAAATTGCAAAAGATACTTCCCTGGCTATTGAAAGCAATAGTATTTCCATGATCATCATAAAAGATATGGATAGCTTTCCTGGGCAAATTATATATATCTGCGGCTTCATGAAGTAAAGCTGCGAAATTATTAAGAGAGGTGACATTCGCGGCGAGGAAATTGGTGAGATTAGGACCGCCAGGATTTTGCCTATCGTTGGAAATAAAGATACGAGTACCATTAGAAGCATCTGCAAAGTAGGAGAGGTTTTGACCAGAAGTAGAATCACAGTATTCAGCCTGTTCCTTAACCTGATTGGTAGATGGAGGAGAAAAAAGATCGGCGGAATCATGGGCCCTCGATGATTGAATGGCATTGAGTAGATTTTGTTTGATGGCGCCGTTGGAAGTAACATTTTCTGTTTGGGGTTTTTGACCTGCAGTCTCGGAGTAAGGGGGCGGTGGAGCATCTCCGGACAATGGCGTCGGCGATCTCAATGGTTCATCACTACTGCTGTCAAGGCCAAAGCGACGTGAAAGATTTGAGAATAATCCTCGACTCTTTTCTTTCTTGACCTGGGGTGGTGATGGGGAATCGGAGCCAAATGCACCTGGCATGGCAGCATGAGAGTTGCGACGATCTTCATCTCGTGCAGCAGCAATGGCCTCTTGTTTTTGATCTTCTCGCCACTGGTTCTCTTGCTCCCTGATTTGTTTTTGCTCTGTTTCCAGTTGTCTCTTTCTTTCCTCTTCTGCGATTCGTGCTTCGGCTGCCTTGGCTCTAAGAATTCTCTCCACATTATAACCACGAGAACGCAATTGCGTCAAGGATAAAGTGAGGAAGGATTCGAATGTAAGATATGACTGTTGTTGTGGGCGAGCTAATAAGTGCTTGCACATAGCCAAACTAATTTGATATGTGTCATATGCATTAGTCACCAGTAGTTGTAATCCTTTATGTCGCTCTTGAATGCAAGCAGCAGTTCTGTTTTCTGTATTTGACAAATTATGACCTTTCAAAGATCGTCTCACTTGTATGCCACTAACAATTTGCACCGTCAAATTCTTCTCCAGCCAGCGACTATCCCGCTTCACATTCTCACGTGGTGATTCATGCAAGAAGAGTTTTGATCTCTCAAGGATATGCTTACGGAGTTTGATAGAATCTCCTTGATATGGAACAGCCTGACCAACACGGAGATCTTCTTGTACAATGCTACTAAGATTAGCAGATCCAAGTGCGAGATAAAACTCTTCCAATGTATCCTCTAGAGGAGCGCAGACCAAGGTTTCTTTGAAGAGACGGTAGCTATTATAATCGTCAACAACAACAATCTTATTAGCTTGCTCTAGATGCCACTGTTTAAGGGGGGAATCCTCGGTTTCTTCCACGTCAAAATCCTGCTGGTCTATAAGGCTGGTTGAACTTGGCATTTCCTTTGCAGCTGAGATTTCCTTGGATCCGAGAAGAAATTTAGAGACTCTCATTTGCCTGAATAGAGCCGTATCTCTTCTCAGCATGGGTAAATCGATTGCAAGAGACCTCAGGAGATTGAGGTACTTTTCAGGACTTTGCATGATTCCAAGAAGACGAGCAGGTTCTTGACAAACCAAAGCAGCAATTTCTAACTTAGTAGGCTCATTTTTAGACCCACACTTAAGAAGAAAGGTATTGGCCTCAGCACCAAAATCAACAAAGTCAAAAATATTGCTGTATTCCGAAGAACTTCCCAAATAACACTGCTGAGGTGTAAGATACTTGGTTTTGTTAGAGGGCTGCGCCTTTTCGTTGGAAAGTCCGCTCGACATTACTCGATTGTCAGGTACAGGAACAATGGGAGAATCACTAAGTTTGGCGCAACTATTAAAACCAACTTCACCAAGCCTGCTCGAAAAATATCCAAAGAGTGTGATAGCTTCACGCCGAGATTTTGGAGGACTTTTGATGAGTCGATTGACGCATTCCGTAATCGAAGGGTCAACGGCGACACCGAATTTATTCGCATGAATTCGCAAATCTTGTCGCAAAATATCGAAACCAAGCACGGAGCTCTTCTCGTTCGTAAAGCACTCAAAAGGCGCAACTCTTCGTTTCTCATCGCCTTCAATCGGAAGAATTGCTTTTGTACTGGTATTGACATCAAAGCTCGCGTAAGCATTCATGTGATGGTTTGCAATGAAGTAAACCATAGCCTTATCTCGGAGAGTGAAATCAGTCGATGACATCAAATCGATGAGTTCAGGAACAGAAGGGAAAGATCTCAACCCAAGCAGAGACAAGAAACGACCTTCATTGCTGGTGGATCGATAACTAAACGAAGGCCCTGGCCATTGGATTATTGGTAATCTCAAGTCTCTGAGAGCGTCTTTGGGCTCAAATAGTTCACGAACTTTGTACATCCGGGCTGTACCTTGAGATGATTCTAGACCAGGTGGGCCTGCTTCAGCAGGGCAGATTTGTGATTCTTTCAATCTCTTAAGATCCTCTAATGGAATATCATCCTTCACAGAGGCTAAGTACTTAATCAAGTCCATGTGGCGACTGTTGTTGGATACCTCGCCTTCCTTGGCTTGTGCGGGAGGTGCAAGAAGTCGACTGAAAATTGTCTCCAAATCTACCGTTTTTCGTACTCCAATAGCTGCAAGAAACTTCTCTTTGACACCTGGACAATTTGTGAGGGTCGGTAAGTCTTCGAAAAGCTTAACGCTTTCGAAGAAGGCTTCGCCAGGCTTCCTCATGCCGCACTTAGTTGGAATTACCGTCAAGGTTGAGAGTAGTGATACGACAGCCGCCTTGGAGTTTGCACTCATTCCTTCCCAGGACTTGGAAATTATGTGAAGTACCTTAGCCGCAAACTGTGGTGTTGTAGTTATGTTTTGCTCAGGTCCATTTCTATCTCTTGTTTCTATCAAATAACGCAACCACGGCACAATCTCAAGGGGCTCCCATCCCAGTGCTTGGAGTTCGTTTGGTTGACATTCTCGGGTAAATTCAAAAGGGATTGTCGTTGGAGGAACCGGAGCTTCAGGTGGTATTCTATTGACGTTCAGGTAACTCGTGACACTGCCTAGCGCGATAATTCCACCCTGGTTTTTATCGTCTCCCAGAGTGGCAACGGCAACGTCAAATAAAGAGTGAACAGTCTGGGCGTCAATTTTTCCGAGAACAGCTTTATGAGCTGCCCACTTGATAAGCTGAATAAGTTGCTCCTTGGTAAGTGCCTTTGCTTCAAGCTCTTGCCTAACATCAGTAATTGTGGTTTCAGTGATGAGCTCAAAGTCTTTCAGCTTCTTCACAAATTCAGATTCGACAAGTGCATCTGGAACCACAGGAATTCCCTCCACAAATCCACTTAAGTCCTCTGTAGCCAACCTGACCTTCGTCGTTGGGAGAACACTTCTGGTACTATAAACTTCGATTGATGCCTTTTGGTACGCTGTCCAAAACGCTTCTTCGATAATTTGGGAAACTTGAGAACTTGGGGTAGAATCTCCAAAGGTAAAGGTCTTCAATATGTGTGCTGCTTCGGGCAGAAACTGCTCAATCTCACGCTTCGTAACCTTATTTCCATTTCCATTTGATTGAGTTGCACGTTTAACCTTATCGGCGAGATCGGACATTTCATTAGCAAATGCTAACCTTGCCATGATACCAGCGACTCGAAGCATTTCGAGATTCCAGGTTCGAACATATCGTGCATTCAAATCAATAGACTCACGTTCTACAGTCGGAATAACAGATGGCGCTGATAGATGCATGCCAGCACCAGTCGTTTGATGAGTCGGAAACCCGATGAAAACGCGACCACCGGGTTTCTTTCCCGGAAGAACAGAAGCAAAAACGTCCACGTTCTTCGGAACCAGATTATCATGTGCAGAAGCTTCGGTTTCGTCATAAGAAGATGTGAGGATGGCCAATTTGGTTGTCTTGGGAGGTGGTTTCTTAGTTGCTCGTTCCAACTCCGCCGCAAAACTTGGTTGAATATATGTCTTGATCATTGCTGTAGTCACACGTAAAAATACATTGGTGGTTGTCAAAGCTGTCAAATCTTCAAGTAGCACTTCTTGCATGGCCTTTTCCTCTTGCAAGGCTTTTGCTCTTTGTTGAGCTTGACTATTGTTCGAAGTAAGTCTGGAGAAGAAGGAACGGAGAGAGGGTACATCGTTGGAACTCCCATAGCTATTATCATAAGAGGGTTTAGATGTGGATGGCTTGGTAGGTTTCCAACCCACAACATTCATGAAGGTGGCATCCATTTGCACACTTTCCCTCTCAAGCTTTTGCACCTTCATGAGACCTTCTTTAGACCTTGTCGTAACATCCCTCGCGATAGGAACATCATAACTTGGGGCCGATTTCTTCTTCAAGGATATGATCTTGAAATCATCAATGTATAATTCGATATTCTGTAGAGCCACAAATGTCAAACTCGTTGCCAGGAATTGGGCTATAGAGAGTAAATTCGGCATTGGTGTCGTGTTGTTCCGATAATCAAGGACAAAGCTGGTATTGGGGTTTGCTTCATTGGGAGGCAATTGTATCTTCTTGGTAAATAAGGAGTTTCCTTTCCAGTAAAATGCCATAGCCTGATCTCCCGAGCTGACAAAAGGGTCTTCACAATCAGCGAAAACACTGTAGAAGCCTACACCAAAAGCTCCGATCTTCGTTTCATCGGGGTTTCCCTCAGCTATCCTCTTCAACCTCGACCAATCATTGACTCCAAATGCCTGACCGTTGTTGGTGGCCAACAATCTCTTCAGTGTATGATGTAGGAGGACATGTTTCAATATCGCTGATTGATTTGTGGTATTTGGGGTTGGTACCTGAAATGAGGGCGATGTCTCGAATTTGATTGTAACGGTCGTCGCCTGCGCGTCCGCAGCATTCTGGATGAGTTCTCGTAAAGTTGTCCATTCCCCGGAGTATCTAGCTAGAACTTTGTCTATAAGAGCTCTCGTATTAACCGTAACAGCCTCCTCATCATCGCCATCATTCAGCGCAGCTGCTCGTAGTTTCGTAAAATCCATGGCGATAATGAATGTTGTTGATCTCGCAGAATGTCGATTTGCCCCCCCCCCCTGGATAGCTCGACAAATCTGTAGGGGTGATATCAGACAATCAGATAAGCTAGGTGATCACACCCGGTAGACCATGCTTTAATATGAATGACTGCTGGCTGCATATATGGTTTATATCTGTGAAAAGTAACGTCTATGGTAAGAAGTCGTGATGTCAAGTGGAGTGGCCGGTTGTTTACTATCAGCTTAGGGAAGGCTAGAAGGAAGGCTGAGACACACTATTTTACTCGAGCGGGTTCTAGAAGCTTGGAAGGTCTAAAATTATCGAATAATTAGTATGTCATAGGAGAGAAGCTCGATACAAAAATCGATGCATAACGCTTAAGATGTAAAATAACAAGTATCTAGATATTTTTCAAGAAGAAGTGTAATAATATTCAAAGTTCTATAAAAAAATAATGGAAGGGCTGAATGGCAAGAATGGGTACCTGCAGAAAGGCATCTATACAGGAAGGCTACGAAGTAATAACCTTAAGGCTGAGAACTAAAAGGCTCCGAAGTAAGAGTCCGAAGTAAGGCTGCAAATACCATGGCTTCGGCTGTAACTGGTGGTATGCCATGTCCAATGATTGATATCTGTGCACACATTTCCCAATGCTATAGGTTCCTATGGTACAAGTCAACGGGTGACTTTCAAGAGCAGATAGAGAACGGTGTATAGAGATAACTTCAAGTATTAGGGCAATTCTAGCTGATCACCTTGCCTATTTGAATGCCTTTGAGTAGACTGAATGCTACAATGGGTATACTTTTGTCAAACATTCAACGCCATTTCAATAGCCCCCTCCCCATATGCGAAATCAAGTATAATGATTTTAACGTCCTTTCTCTGGTATTCTTTCTTCTCTAGCTCGTATATCAGGCGAGCGACTTCTTCGAGGCACCCACTTCCGCTGACTGTTGTGTCTAGAGACTTCATCTTCTCTCCTTGATCGATTTCTTCGATCAGGACTTCTGCTTCGATATCTGCGCTGTCGGATTTCTGGACTACGACTTCGTTGCTTTCTTCGAAGACTCTCATCACGTCGACGCGTATTGTATTCCCGTTCACCACTTCTTGATCGATGTCGATGCTTCCTGTGCCTTCGTTCTCTTTCACGATCACTACTTTGTCTTCGATGTCTTCGTCTATCTCTCTCTTTTGATCGCCCTTCTCTATCCCCTCCAGATTTGTTCAAACCTTCGTGATTACGATATTTCCTCAGCAATCCACCTCTCTGCTCTGAAGGCTCAGATTTTATCTGCAGCATCTCTGATCTATCAGTGTTGCCCACAAAATTGCTGAAACCGGTACCCCTTCCCACTCCTTCAGCATCATCAGTTCCTTCTTCAGATTCCTTGACAACTCTTCTTAATTCCCCAACTTCCACATTGTTTGCTCCTGTAGCTTCACCACGTTGTGCGACCGGTAATCCTAAAGCCCTTGCTATTGCATCTTCCTCGGCTTCCTTTATTTTTCGAATCTCTTCTTTTCTTTCTCGTGCCTGCTTTTCTTCCACAGTCTCATTACTGGTCGTTGCTTCGGCGTCTCCCTTTGCGTACCAATTTAAATCTTTTCCTTTTTGCCATCGACCGACTGGAGCCATAAGAGAATGACCAAGGTAGTTTTCTCGATGCTGCGAGAATGTTATGTGAGTGAACACATTCATTTAATTGACTGGTTGACTGTGGTTCTTACTTACCTGAGAACTTTGAACTTCATCCCAACTAAAGTTGACACCACCTCGTGAACCGGATTTTCGTATAGTAGATAAAAGATCCATGATGGCGGTGATTGACTGCGGTGATTGACTCGTTCTAGATAGCTTTGCGATGAATGGTTGTAAGATGTATATATAGATTTCAGTGCTCTAATTAATAAGTCCTACGCGAGGCTACAGTATTGTTGTGTCGGTGTTTTAGTGTCGGCATCGGTCGGCATCGGCATAAGCATTTAAACTACGAGGTGGAAGGTTATCTCGCTCGCTAACCCCGTGGATAAGGAGAGCGTACTCTACTTTACTCTACTCTACTATTCCATATGAATGACTAAAGCGTCTATGAACCCCAGCTTCTCAGCCTTAGCTTGCCCGTTATCATGCCATGCGTCTCGAATTATAGATACAAATATGTTACTTCAACACATATTGAACCGTCCCATGTTGAATCCTAGATGTTGATTTCTACTCGTTGGACCTTAAGGGTGTACTTTTACCTATGAACAATCCGACGCAAGGGAAGTGATCACAAAATCGGCCAGCTAGACGCCACACTTCAACTCATCATCTATCAGGGTCATTCGCAACCACAAAAGGAAAATAGAAAATTCGCAAAACTGGTCTGGAAACGGTCATGCTTTGCACTGCCCCTGTACCCACCTTGAGCCTACCTCATATACCTACTAGGTACCTACGTTGTCTTTAAAATCATTATACGTTGGTCTCATACGGTCATATTACAGTCATCTACAAGTCCCTTGGATGTCTTAACCTCATAACTAGTAATGCTCCTGAATTCCTTCATTCATTAAGTCAAACACATTCAGACTCTTCCATGTGAATCATGCCTCTTTGATTTACCATATATGATTCACCAAGGCTTTAACTTTGTTATACGATGACTGGTGTTTTGAAGTACCTGAAACATACTTAAGTTTCTTCCAAGTTTTCAAAATGGATTCTTCCACTTCATAATTCCACCAAACTTACAATATTTTACACCATATTACATCAAAACTACAACCCTTTTTTCAAAAACACAATATGACAGGTTCAAAAACTCCTGACTCTATTCCGGATGGTCTCCACGAGATAGAGACGGCGGTCTACCAAAAAATCATAGATACCGTCAGTATTTTGCGCAAACAGAACTTTGAGATCCCACACGTTGTTGTCATCACAGATGTTGGAAAAGACTATGATGATCTTGCGGCTATGATAGTCCTAAAGGAACTTCATCGTCTGGGTGCGATAAAACTCGAAGGTTTTATAGCTAACCTGCTACCCGAAGACGCAAGGTCACACCTCGCTCGTCAGGCTCTCAACCTTCTAGGACTTGAGGATATACCTGTTGGTCAAGGCACTAGAGGTACTGAAAAGAATATTTCACCAGATTTGTATGAATTTCCTGTCAGCGTTATGGGTCAGAAACCTTATCCTGCTCAACCTAAAGGATTCGATCTCTTGCAGCAGCTTAAAGATAATGCCGAGAGGGGGAATTACAAATTAACATTCTTGCTTATATCTTCCCTACAAGATATATCCGAATTTGAAAGATCGTTGCGGCCAAAGGATTCCTCACAGACACACCCCTTGAAGCATGTGACAGCCAAGGTTATCCTACAAGGCAACTACAAACTCCACGATCAATCTAGAGATGACACCAATGAGCCCTCACGCCATAATATTCTAAAAGCTGACCAAGGGGCTGCCAACAATGACTTCTCCCGGCCATCTGCACAAGATTTCCATTCATTTCTAGACCGGGAAGAAATCTGTTCCGTGGTCTATACCAAGATCGCAGCCTATGACACTCCTTTACGCCCTACAATATTTTCGGATATAGCTGAAACGGACAAACTTTGGGGATCGCTTTGAAAGAGATAGAGGGACCTCAAAATATACTATACTACAAAGGAGCATGTAGGATGATAGATGGGAAGCCTGCCCCAATCATGAAGGGTCGCGATCAGCAGTGGTTCTTGCTTAGAAGAACTACTTATTTCGACACGAGAGAACGCGAATTAAACCCCGAACTGCTTCCAGATCCAGAGAGTGAGGAAATCGTGGAGCATTGCAAAGTCATAGTCTATGATGTGCTAGCTGCTCTAGGCACGTGTCCTGAGGCTATTTTGAATGCATTAGATGTCCTTGAGACACCCGACTATGAGAATCAGCCAGACCATAATAAGTTACATCGTGTTGTAGGTATTGCCCCGGAAAGAAATCCAGAGGATGCTACCCAGGAAGAGCTTGATGAGGCTGCTCGATTGGATAAAGACGAGGAGAACCCATTCAAATCTCCATCAAGCACCAATCCGGAGAACATGATGAACGTGATTGAGGCGCTTCTAAGAGGAGCTTTACTGGATTGCAAAGCTAAAGGTCTCGGGCAAGCAAGCAGAGGCTGAGGATAGGCCCTAGAGCACGTTAATGGCTTTCATGAATCTACGCTTCTGTTTAATGGATGGAATGTATATTGTTTGTAGATTTAAGTTACAGGAATTTAGTACTTGGGTTGGCAGAATATTGGGGCTCAATGGGTGGGAGTTGAGTTGGGGAATATGAGTTGAGGATTCATTCCAAATCGTATTCGTGGTGTACTATCATTCTCAAGTAGGACTTTGCATATCTTATTGGCGTTCTGGTATGATGAGTTAAAATCGTTGCAGCTAAAATGTCTAAATCAAGTCAAGCCACTCATTGCGGAAATTGCTTTTCTAGCGAGAATTTACTCCCCGTGAATATGGGCTTGGGTTATCAAGACGTAATAGGGGTGGGCAAACCCTGAGCAAAATCAAGTAAAAATTATTTGGACTTTAAATCTCCTCCATTTAGAGGGAGATGAAGATTTAGATGTCTATGTTCATCTAAAATGGGACCGGAAGGCTAAGGAGCTGAATCAGAAGCGGTGCTTGTCATTCAAAACCTTGGTTGAACCTGGGAATCTACGCACCTTTTGATATCAGCCAGATTCACATGCCAATTGATATACAAACTACCACTACATCTTATTACGGAATACTAGTGAATTTTATGCAGACCTCATCATACGATATTTTCAATTCATCGTGTTCCCAAAAAATCCCTTGAGATAATTCTGTCCCCTGAACTTCCTTACTCGGGTCTACATCATTCCACCCCTCATAACTATACTCAAGTGAAATTACTGCAACCATCAAATATCAAACAAAGAGCATCATTATAATATTCAACAAATCTTATCTTCCTAATCATCCCGAGAGTTTAAAGCCATAGTCATTAGACAGCTTCTGGATAAAGAGGACGATCGAATTCAGGAATCAGGACAAAGAAAATCTTCTCGAAGCTATGGAAACGTTTTCGTGTTGATGAGAGGCCTTGAACATCATATCACCGTTAATATCAATTCAATCTGTTTTTCAAATCTTCAACATTATCTCGAATCTCGAATCAATGCAGGAATTTGCTGCAGAAAACTCTTCAACCGTGGCAAAATAAATCCTAGCAACGAAATTGAGTTTTCAATCCATTCTGACGAAACTTCATTCCTCGCCCTCTATCCGCCTCAAACCTGTTCAAGATGCCGGACACGCCCCCCTCAACCGCAGATACTACTTTAATAATCAACCGACCCCGACCGCCGACTTGGGTATTCCTCCCTCCCTCCGACGAACCAGAATCAAGTTCGGACTCAGATCACCTCCCTCCCTATCCACCTCCTCCTACTCGACCACCCCTCCTCAAGCCACTCACGACTCCAGCTCATATACACATTGCTTCTTCAACTACCCCGAGTTCAAACCATGAGTCGTATGAGTATGAGTACACAAATACATCCATAACCAACCGCGACCTCAGATCCTCCAGCGCCTCACAAAGAGAAAATCAAGACGTGCCACCATTCAGCAAAGCACTTTTTTTCGATTCCCTACAATCGCATTTCGATTCTCCAGGGCCAACATCTCCCTGTATTTCTCCTTTATCTTCATCCTCTTCGAAGCCAACTACCCCCCAGCCATGGTTCCACCCCATCTCCCACCGTCAGCTCTCTAAGACTTCTTCTCTTCGAACCAAAAATCGACCACCTATCCCTCTCATTCGAGATATTTCCGCTTCAGAATTCTACACCTCTTCTCGTTCTTCTCCTGATTACAATTCTCAGCAGCAAATTGAAGAGGAAGACATAAATGATTGGGTAATAATACCCCCCGATATCTACTCACTCTCGTCATCACCATCTTCACCATCTACCCCCACTTCATCGATTTTGCATAAAGATATTTCAATGAGTAGGGAGATGTCTGGAGGCACCGAAAGAAAGATGAGCACATTAGGATATTTATTTAGCTTCCTGTATGTGTCCTAGACTCGAATCCTTTATGCATAGCCATAAAGCTGGGAAAGAAAAAATGGTGACAGATAGAAGTTGGGATTGTACTGACACTTGGGGCCAGGATGTCAACGAAAGGATATGCTCCAGTTGAAACCTTGGAGATTGCTCACCAAGAGGACAGGGGGGTTGAAGGAAAGAACGCGAAACATATCAGCTAAAACACAACCTCAAAAAAACAGGCAAGACTTGTGTAACAATAGAAAGTGGCAAATAAAATTGCGTTAACTTTAATTCATGTCGAGATGATTATACCAGTGCCGGCTTTGAAATTCAAAAAACTTCGAATTTATATTCGCCCATACGAAAGTTGGAGCGAGGAGATGAGAATTGAAAACCAACGCGAGACCTTATGAACATCTGCATGCGTACAAAAATGTGATAAATTGTGAACATTGAATTGCCAGGAGATGACAATGATATGGAACGTATAAAACTGTGATATGTTTGAGACTTGATGAATAATCCTTCTCCAATCAAGAAAACATGAGGAGTACCCGCTTGGTCCTAAAATACATTCGATCCTCAGCCTACCAGAATATCGCGACCCAAATAACTCACTGTAGATGTTGCTCATGACCTAGACCTAGACGCCTGTTCCATGTTTCTCCATTGCCATTTCGCCTTCCCATAAATTCATTATTGCTTCTGTACCTTGGCCAACCCCTCCCCTTCTCTCCTAACCACCTTCCTAGGCAAAATCATCACCTTCCTACTTAATAATTCCCTCAACTCCGTGCTAATAACCTTTGGTCGCTCAGGCATATCTTCTAGTTCCCCACGAGTTGGCTTCTTCCCCTTGTCTTTTCGTGCGCCCTCTATTGCACCATTTCCCTCATCTGTACCAGTTGTTGTGCCAGCAGAGCTAGATGGCCCAGTAGCTTGTGATGTAGCTTGTGTACCACGATGTCTAATCGATGGCTTAGGGAAATTTGACTTTTTATCAATAGCTTCGACTGTTCTTTGGAAGCGATGAAACAATGCTTCTGCACGAACTAGAGTAGATTCCAAATCGATTTGACTAGATAATTCATTAACTGTGTCTCGTTAGTATATATCTCCCTCGAATTTCACGTCTCAAATAATGAAACGTACCATATTTCAATACTTCATCAAAATGTTGCAAATGTGTCATAATAACATCCCTATGTTTCTCTAAGATTGCTAAGGCAATGAAAAGATGGAACCCCTGACTCAAGTAATCTGTCCACAATACTTCCCAAAGATGTAGAACGTCTAACCATGCAAATTCACGTTTGTACCAAACGAGTAACATGCGGAAGAAGAAGAAGAAATTGGTACTATCCGCACTTTGAAGGTGGAGATAAAGTTTGGGATCCATGAGTTGAACGAGATGATCGAGAGTAAGAAGCTGAGAGCGCATTCCTGATTGATCTAGGAGGAAGTTGCGTTCCATACGTTCCATAAAATGCTGGAAGCCCCAAAAGGCAATGGCATCGTCTTGCATGACAGCATATATCGGAGCAAGAAGATCGGACATGCCTTGTACATAACCAAGGTCGCGATTATATTCGTTATAGGTGAGAAGCATATCTTTCATTTGCTCCAAATGAACATTTGTACCCACATCAGCAAATGGTGAGTTCGGGTCTGGATGTGGTGTATCTTCTCCTGCGTATAATGGAATGTTACGATCCGTCCTATGAACATCTTTCTCTATTGTACGAACCCCAAGAAATGGGATATGTCAGCCTTTTGAAGTCTTCAAAGTTTTAGGACATTGAGCTTTATTACCTATTCGGTTCTTTTGTTCTCGCCACCACTCCCCTTCTTCTCCTTCGCCACCTAGGTCGATTAAACGGTCCCACCAAGCACCTTTCAATTTCACATACTCGTCCCGTAAAGCCGCGATCACGGCTTTCCTCTCATTTTCCGAAGAATCCCATTCATAAACACCGAGCAAGAATAACCAGGCCTCTTTTCTAACTCCATCTTCTGGATCGAGTCCACCATGAAATATCCTTTCCTTGACCTCATCGACTGTAACTGATAATCTGCCGGTCCGTTGATCGAAATACTTGTTCCATTCTCCAAATGTTACTGTTTTTCTCTGTTCTCTCATGGTCAAAGAACCCATTTCCGTTTCCAATAACTCGAATTCGCCGACATCTGTTTCCTCCATTTCTAAAACATCCCTGGCTGTCCATATCCTCTGATTTTTATCCCTTTCACTCTGTTCTGCAATACCCATAGCCCATCGCGCCAAGTATATCCTAGCACTATCAAACTCCTCTTGTATTGTTTGAACTTCCGGATTCTTCATAAATCTTCTAACCTGTGAAGGTACTTTCGGATTTTCGACAATCGAATCGGCAGTTCTTCTCGTGAATGTCGTAACCTTACTAAATTTCTCCATCAGATTCCATCCTGCTTCCTTCACAAACTTTGTAACTGGATCCATCCCAGCGTCTCTCTGTGCACTTCTATATGTACTCGAACGTGAACCAGCAGCACTTCCGACCCTGGCACCACTACTTGATGGACTCTTCACCGGCGCAGATGTGACTGGTTTGTCTCCAAACGCTTCCTTATCTTCAGCCGAAGGTTCCACCAAATAGATATTAGGTTCTGCACCACTTCTTTCAATCTCAATATATCGTCTCAGCCACCTCAATACCTCATCGCCACCCCAAAACATCTCTCCATTCGCACCAAATGGATCAAATGATTCCCTCGTCCTCTTCTTCTTTTGTAGAATGGTAGATTGACATTCTGAGTCGTGAAAAAATAACGCAGGGAAGGAATCTCCTGCTCGAGAATTTATTATGACACTTCCAAACCACCATCCTAGACTCGGTGGTCGTACGAGAAGGCTGTATATTTGCGAGACGGGTATAGCGAAGGCATAATGTCCGACGGAGCCAGAATGGGTAGTAGTAGTTGGAGGAGGTGGTACAAGATAAGATTGTTTTGGTGGAGAATCATCTTCTGCAAGATCAACCTTCACATATGTATTCAAAGAATCTCCAAGAGA
The DNA here is from genome assembly GCA_038090695.1 of Sclerotinia spermophila. NCBI lineage: Eukaryota > Fungi > Ascomycota > Leotiomycetes > Helotiales > Sclerotiniaceae > Sclerotinia > Sclerotinia spermophila. The sequence goes on along the minus strand of JBBMOJ010000476.1, from coordinate 4,033 downwards.
TGATTCGGGAAGCCATGCAAGAAGTAAGGAAGCGGAGGTCTTGGCTTTTGCATCTTTAGAGGAAGGCGACGTAGGACGTGAATCTGGAGGCAGTTTTTGTTGTAACAAAGCTATGTACCCTGGTATATTATCTTTCGCAGATGGTGTAGGATGAATGTAAACCTGCAGTTGTGGTTGTGATGTTAGTAACGAGCTGCGTCAATGACCCCGCACTTTGCTCGAAACATCAAGCTGTTGGGAATAATTACCTTGCTCTTGGAGAACAATAGCTTGACTCCTCTACCTGATTCTGCATATGTAACGGTATTATAATCGCCCTCCTCGTCGTCGCTCAAAGCATAAAAGCTATTCGGTGATACTGGTCTTGCGGAGCCAGGGCCAGAAGACGACGTCATTGCCACGATAATGAGAATTTTGTAATCTGGCTGAAGCTGCAGTCAAGCAGAAGATGGTTTTTGGATAACTTCAACTATGAGTATCAAATTGATAATGGTTGATATTTAAAACATTATATTTTGAGGAAGTATCGCACTGTTGTTTATGGCTTTGATAGTAGTAATATGACGGGGTGGTCTCGTCCTGGAATCATGGTTTGATTTGGTTGTTTGCGCGGCAGGCGACTTTAACCAACTCGTGATCTTATTATGCCACCACATTCACATTCACATGCAAATCAATTCTTTGGCTATTTTTTTCTCATTTGATACCGTACGCTCTATATAAATTTGATGAGTGTTATCATACACAGACAAGACAATCAATTGAAATTCATTCTATCGTACAAGCCGAATGATGCTTTTGCCTGTTGTCGGTTGCTGCCATGTCACACCGTTGACATTTCAATCTGCAAAGAAGGCTTCAAAATTGGTGGTTGTCTACGAGCTTATGCATTCTCTCCAAGTTGCAATGGGTTGATGAGAGGTTGGTACTCTTGTTGATTCTATAGTCATTGCAATTGTGCCCAAAGACCTTTGCAGGAGCAAGTTGACTGAAATAGAGGCATCTCACATTCGTCCAGGGGGCGAATTTGATATAATATGATCTTCAACTTTGTTTTTGTCAGAAGTATGACAACAAAGCTTGCATACCTCAAAGCTGCCGCAAGTTGATTTTATGATTTGGAAAGGTTGCTAGCGAGTTGCTTCTGTTCTTTCAATGCATTGCGAATCCCGTCTTCTCTTGAGCATGTTGTCGTTGATACCTTACTACTCTCATTACTCATCAATCCATCCATAAAATATTCTCCTACAAAACTATAACGTCTACCTTCGAGAGAGCTCGGTATCCTGATGTTTTTTTTCAATAGGGTTGGGGTTTTGGCACCTAGACATTTGATTGGGAGTTATTGTCTTGGTCCCGTCGAGCTATCACACCAGCGAGACAGATGCAGCAATGTTTTCCGAGTTCTTCAGCCTTATCAGACTTACTTTTCTTCGACTTCATTCGTCTGAGAATATAGGGTAGTAGAATTTTCATGAATTGACATACCATATCACCAGATTGTGTCCCTTCTGGTGCCATATAGCACATGCCTTCAACTGTTTTGGCAAATCTTCAATTGTATATCAAAGGATGTAAGCGATTAAAAAGTTCCAAGGCACCACCTGTAAGCTTCTCATCTTTTCAATACTTCCACAGTATTCGAACTACTATGCCTTCGGTGCTACGTCGGATGTTGCGAGGTTAGTCAGTAATCAGATCTATGATGCCGAATTTGTAGCCTACGCAAGCGAGGACTCCTTGATCTCCGAGCTATGCACTGTGCGAGAGGATACGTCTTTATTTTTCAAAACGTTTAATCCAGTCGATAATCTTCTTTGTATTTTGCACGAGTTGACCAGTCTGGCACACATGGTAGTCCTGACGATCGATTCTGGTAGGCATGATCGAAGTATTGTTCTACATGACTCAAAACGTCATAATTTTGGTCAGTTTCAACGGGATAGCTAACGACTTCTGAATATACCTCATGTGGCGGTTTTCCATGACTTACCTTAAATAGCTATGTACCGGCCATTTAGCAATGCCAGAGAGTGCCTAAATTATGTCTCGACTGCCCGAGGCCATATAACCTCTCTTAGTCACAAGCAGATCAAGCAGTTTCAATTATTTTCCATGTTTAGGTATACAAGATTACTTCCACAGTTGTAGTGGATTCCTCGTCATCAACAAGTGATTTTCCATATGCCAGGGTCGTCCCAAGATATATCTTCAAGGCGTTTCTTTGTCACATTATCTTGTCCTGCGCCAAAATCGCGTGTGCTAGTACTTATGGTTACAAATATAAAATAGCAGAGAGCTTCACATGAGACTTTTGTGGTTCCAAATTGTACTCATAACCGATTAGATACAATAATCTCCTGATAGATCCAAACCCGACTTCAATAAGAACGCCAAAGAACTTCAGATGCCGAGTTTCTAATTCCGTCTTGGCTTAACCCCCCAAGATTAGCTAAGATATGCCAATGCTGTACTCTTGCTTGCCATGTCTAGTAACCCTTTATGTGTAGAATCCGCTATAGCATGAATTTATTACCTGACCGTTCACTTGCTTCACCAAGGAAAAGAATGGTATCCTTTACTACAGAGTAGATCAATCGCATGTGATAATCTGTTTCTCTCTTCAATATGACCTTGATTAATACATAAATCGTCAGCCCGAAGACGAGCAACATCTATCTGATGTCTTACATGTCTCAAGCGGACTCCAAGTTTCGTGTTATTCGTAAAGATAATCCATCAACTTCTATTATCGGTTGGCTTAGAGTATCACCACATGTGTATGAGACAACTATGCAATTTTCAGAGTTCTCTCTTTGGGGTTTCGGAAGACCAACGACTTTCAATTATCGAACAATGAATTGAAGCAGTTATGGGAGAAGGTTTGTGTAATCTAAGAAGAATAGTACCCGGCGGACCCAGAACTGGTTTATAGATATATGATGAGTTTCGAATAATGAAAAGGGGTCCTTGAAGTGACAAAGTTTGTCTGATAATAGTACGCATTATGTGTACTCCTATAATTAATCCCTAGATAAGGGGGTAGGCAACTTGTTATTTGTCGTTAGCGCATCGGATGCAAGTAAACCGGTGCACCTTTATATTACGGCGGCATCCAACATACTGTATTACATGATTAGGAAGTCATGGGATTAGGGATTCCCACTGGATCCCATTACTCCCACCTGATGGGATATAATAGGATTAATGGGATAATAGAGAACAAAGGTTTATATAAGGAAATAGGTTTTATTATAATATAGAGCTTTATACTTAAGAATAATTATTAGTTTTATTATTATAGTTATAAGAATTATAATTAGTTATCAACTTTATTGAATTCCTATTTGAAGTTTAATTTAAACTATTTTGAGAGATCTCTAGTTATTTCTATATGATTCTAAAAGTAGTTCCTATAATACTTTAAGTATTATTTCTATTTCAAATATCAATTCAATAATCAATTACTATTATAATACTCTAAGGATAATATACTCTAGCTACTAATACTAATAATATCGAAATGATTAATATTTCTAAGGAGATTACTATTAATGAAATACTTAAGATTGTTTTATTAGATAAGTATTAAGGAAGTCGATAAGAACTTGATACCTTTCTTTTATAATTTAAAATCTATTTTAAATTCAATTAAAATAAGTTTATTGAAAAAGAATCTAAGAGTATATAGGCTGTATTATATTTTAAAGAAAAGTAGGCAAATAAATCCAATTATATTTATATGATTATTTTGAATATAACAATTGAGAATATATATAATCTATAAAAACTATCTTCGATAGTTTTGAAGAATTTAAGATAGAGATCTATAGAATCTTTGGAAATTCCAATAAATTAAAGATAACAAAAGAAAAGATCTTCAACTTTAAATAGATTGGATTAGTATTAAAGTATATTATAGAATTTCGAAAATATATAGAGATAATCAAATAGGACGAGATTGTTATTATAAGTTACTTGTTACGGAGGTACCCGCACCGCAACAGGGATTATAAGATAAACCTAAGGCCTT
>JBBMOJ010000475.1:0-30399 GCA_038090695.1 Sclerotinia spermophila | reverse complement strand
TCGAGAGATCTCTAGACACTTCCACGTGACCCTAGAGGCAGCTCCCGTAACAATGAGAAAGTGTTTTTAGTACTATATATTATACTAGAAAAGGAATAACGCCAATTAAGTATTATTCAAGAAGAAACAAGATATACAATTCCCTTACAATTTGGATAAAGTGCTAAATGTATAAATAAATATTGGAAGAAATATAAAACTGTAGAATAAAAGGAATTCCTAGTACGGAATAGAACCATTCTTTTAGTAAATCTATTAGGGTTTGAATTCTATTTGAAAAACTTTATTTTATTAAAAAATATATATATTTTATATTATAAAAGATCAATATCAAAAAAAGATATAGGCCATTTCGAATAGAAATCAAAGGATTTTGTATAAATGTTTCAAGATTTATATTATTAGGGCAAAAAAGATTATATAAAAGTATATAAAATCAATCTATACTTTTTATTTTATTTAAATATATAAATTCAATATCGCAATTTTTATTTATAAACAAATAAAATAAATAAATAAATTCTAATATAAAGTAACATCACAAATTAGAGATTTAGGCCCAGAATAAATGTTTTAGGTGTGGTTAATAAAAAGATATATTAGTATTTGTAAGGATATAATAATTAATATTGTGGATATAAATAAAGCTTTATTAAATCAATTGATATAAATAAAATACATAAATTATTTACCAAAATCCAAGAGTTGCTATAGACAGAGAAAGAGCAAGCTGGAATAAGAATTAGAATTTCTAATAATGACAAGAGTATTTTTTGATATTGAACTAATTTGTATACAATTATATCTTATTAAATAGTATTTTAAAAAGAAAGATTTGTAACAATAGTTGATCAATAAGGATTCTATAAAGCTTTTTAAAAAAGTAAGGATTGATATCAAAATAATAATAAAAACAATAATTGGACAAAGCGTTTCAATAAAAAATTACAATAATTTATATATACAGTAATATTTTTTTAAAAAAAATAGGGAATGGTATAAAAAAATACAAATTATTATACAAAACTATAATTGGAAAAAGCTTACAATAATATAAGAGTTTCGCTTTATACAAAGACATAGGAAATAGGAATTTTTAATAATTGATAACTTTATTAATTAAAGATTTAATAAATTGAAAATTATAAAATTGAAAGAAATAAAGGATATTATTAGGAGAATGAAAATAACAAAAGATTATAAAAATCATTAGAATAGATTTATAGTTTTGATTTTGTAAAGTAGATTTTATTTTGATTAGAAAATTAAAGATATTTTATATTATAATAATATTACTTTCGTATTTGTTTATAATTGAATTCGAGAATAATCAATTTTGTAAATATATTTTATTATTATTATTAAAATTTAATAATAAATGGATTACAAAAAATACCGATTTTATTTGTTATTAATAAAATAACTATTTCATTAATAACAAAAGAAACTTTAATATCGTAATATACAAAATAGAAATTAATATAGGGATTTATATTGAATTTCTTTTTGTTTATAATATTAATTTTACTATTATAGGGTTCGACCCACTCCCAACGCTACATCCACATCCCCACCACCCAGCATGCCAACCTACCTCCTCGAAATCGATCTCTCCACCGAGGGCACTTCACCCAAATCATCAAAACCCTCTCTAACACTCCACCCGATTCTAACACTTATTCCGAAGTATCAGAAGGCGATTCCGTAGGCTTTATACACGATCCTGTTCAGAGTGGAATGATTACTATTCGTGAGTGATTATTCCTCTTTAGTATTTCTCTGTATCATATTATTTCTTTTCTATATATTTACATCACATCCTCAATTCCTTTGTAAACGATATTTTTCTCATAATTGAATGAATAAATAAATCAATTTCCCTATAATGATATTAACAAACCCCAGACTCCCACACCCTAGCAACCCTCACCAAGATCCTAGACCCGCACCTCCCACATTTCCCCACCGCGCCAAAAATTACCCAGACATCTGAGAAAGGCGTGTACGACCCCGCTGGATATCCCGTGCAGCAATTGTTGATTTACGTACCATTGGAATCTGATGCTGGTGAAAACAAAGATGACGTTGAAGCAAAATTAAAAAAGTTAAAGACAATGTTCGATATAACAGCTATTGGACTGGAGCGCGGGGGGGAAGTAAGCGGGTTGAGACAGGGTGAGATTGTCACAGCTTCCGTCTCTGAGGTGTCTTCTCCAGAAACGCAGTATGAGGGTCGGAAATGCAGGGTCTGGAGTATTTGGCTTGCGTGGGTATCGGCGAAGGAAAGGTATTTTGAGGGTCGTGATGATGGACAGAGAAGGGGAGTTGGAGAGGAGAAGGAAAGTCTTGCAGAGCAGATTGATTGGGAGAATATGGGGGTACTTGGATGGGAGGAAAAGAATTGGGTGTTTACGAGTTTTGGGGAATTTTTAGTGAAAGATCAGAAAATTTGTGCTGTCATGTGAGAGGTGGTATCTGTGCAATGGATGGCACAGGCAGGGAGAGGGCAAAAGACATGCTATTAGTTGCGCGAGGGGTGAGGGGTTTTCCTAAGGGAATTAATCTGACGTGTTGGGAAGGATCTGACGTATCCCTCGAAACAAGTGAGGAACACTGTGACGGAGCTTTGCATTATGAAATTTTTGAGACACTAAAGCAGTGATGTATAAGTACAATATTCCAGACCCGCTCACTGTCCCAATGAAATCAACTCGACATCTTAAAATTCGTCTTCCGATCCAGCAGATTCACTTCCACTACTGGTCTCTTCATCTTCATACTGGTCATAATCATCAGAGTCACTTCCCTCATCAACTGCAACGCCATTCTCATCGTCATTCATGTCTGCCCAGTCATCGTTAAGGTCATCGTCATAGGTGGTTCTCGCTAGACCTCCCTTTGAACTTGAAATTCCTCTCCGATTAGACTGAGCGAGCTTTGTGTTGACGCTCGCTTCGTTCTTACTGAAAAATGGATGAGTTTCGGTAAGGAGCTTCCCTTGACAAACATATCCCATGGGTGTATGAGAAAAGTCTTGCCCTTTACGCCTAACGCTTAGCCATTCTTGCATGAAAGTTAGCGGTCTGGACGTTAAACCAACAGAGTTTTGGTCTTTTTCATTGTCATTTCCACTAATTCTTCCATCGGAAACTTGGCACTCTTCTTCCAGGCAGTCTTCTTGCAACTCTTCCATAGTATTGTCGATTCTGAAACCCAGAAACCCACGAAGATACTCATATTGAGAAAATTCAAAGTAAAGAGCTCCCGAGAAAACACCCAACTGTACTGACAACCATGTCGGCGCAATCCAATCTTTTGTGAGTGCAGGAATAGCATAATATTGGAGATTATTGAAGCTAACAAGCATCTTGCGGGTTATAGGAGCTGCATAAGTCAAGAGGAAACAAGCAGGAGCCAGACTATCACGAAGAATTGGAATGAGGAGTTCGACCTCTTCCGGAATCACAATGATGATAGTTTCGGTCACAGGACTCCATAGAACCCACCTCACTTGACGCTAAATAAAAACTGTTAGCAAATGCGTAATGGTAAAAACTTCTTGAAGTCAAATCTATTCACGAAGTGCAATAAGTCCTTCATATCTATGGACCTTCCACGATGAAAATCTTTGAAAAGAAAAAGGCCTCCACAAACTGCTTCCAGTATAGAACCAACTTACCAGAAAATTGTCATGCGATTGAACCACTTTAACAGAACGCATGAATTCCTTAGACACAAATAGTCGGGAATTGAGAGCTTCAGCGTTGATTCCAAACTTCCTACCAACGCCGGTTTTTCTTAAAGCTACAGAAGCGTGTTCACAACACTGCAAGTCCAAAGAGTCAGTATTGCCTATCAATAAAAATTCTGGTGATAGATTGAGGAAGATGATATTTTGATGCTGTAGCTGAAAGCAAAGAGAGTGTACGGGATGAAACACAAAACTAGAGTTTAAGATCGGGAAACGAAAGCAGGTTGTGAATACACGGGGATTGGTGAATTAATTGAACTTACTGTAGTTGCAGCAGGCAATCGGCCAGTTCTGGCAAAGGCTAAAATATCCTTTTCAAGGCCAAGGAATGACCAAGCGGTATAATGGATAGGTTTCTGAACCTCACGCACGGTTTCGACTTCATATGCGACTTCTCTCTCTTGTTCAACTTCTTGAAGAGCAGTATGATGAACAGCGCCACCAGTATCTCGAAAGCTTCTCCGCATTGCATTAAGCTCTTTTACATAGCCCGCTGTTTTCGAGGTCAATTCCCCAGAGCCTATTATAACCTTAGTTTTGGGTTTTACGCCGTAAAGCTGCTGTAAAGAAAGTTGCTCCTTTTGTCTAAGGGTGTTTAGATACTGCTCTCGTTGGACCGCGTTCGTGAGGAAATCTATATTATCAGCAGCAGCCTTGACTCTGCGGCAATAATCAATGCCTTGAGAATAATAAAGGGGCTGCATGAGCTCAATACCTACGCAAGTCTGCTCGAGCAGCCAGCATATGACGTCGTACGAGTTTAAATCACTACTGTGATTTTTCTTGACACAATCCAATATGCTCTGGTTAACCTCAGGTGGCGCGAAGAACATAACAGATTGAGTAGTTGCGAGTTGCCTCAGTCTCATTGCTGCCTGTACGGTATGATCTTTGCTTTGTCCGAGACCTAATCAAAGTTAGTATCGTGTTATTGTTTTCGAAAATGATCGACTCACTCAAAGTCAGCGCGCCACAAGCATCAGCAGGCATTTTCAAGTCAATTCCGCGACAATGGGCTTCGTCAAGATAAACAACAACGTGTCTCAAGTCATCAGAATATGGTGAAGCAGATAATGGCACCGGTCTGTACTTTTTGTGAACCACCATCGGCTTTCCGGCTGCATCGAAGTAAACGGCGGCTTGTGCTTGTGTGTCAACTTCAAGCCAGGCTCTTGCAAGCGATTCATTGCTCAACTCAAGAATTTGGGCCCCGGCATCAATCAGCACTCGAATTCCCAATTTTGAAATCTTGCACAATAAATCGACCTCAGAGAGATGTCTGCCCCGTTCGTCGGCCGCAACTATGTATCGTCGGTTTCTCGGCTGAAGCAGGTAGGTGAGAACCTCGGAGTTGGTATGGGCAAGTCCTTCCAAGTCTTGCTGCTTGAGAGTAAGTGGTAACAGATTTCTGTTGTCGTTGGTACCACTAAAGCCTGTTGTGATGGAGTTTGGATTGTCCTCTGACGATAAAGGAATCTCCCAGCCGCTAGCTTGTAGTTTGAGACTGAAGGATTTCGCGTGTGCCGGAAACACAAAATTGTTACAGTAATAGTCGATTATGATTGGAGATAAATTAAAGTATGACCATAGGTCAAACATTTGTTGTTCATCTTCGAGATTGATACTATTCCAATCACGCAATGTATCGGGCAGCGTATGACAGCTCATGGACCATTGGTCATATATCGAGGCCGGATCATCTGATTTGAGAACATGCTCTAGTGCTTGATGCAATTGCTTGCTATTTAGTCCATCGTAATAAAATGCTAGACAAGTAAGAAGTATTGCGACGTCTGGGTGGCCCCATTCAGCTTGGTCCGAGGGTACACCTTTACCATGGAATGGAACCGCAATGGGGTCTCTATCAGGGTGCAGTCCATATTGTACATGCCATCTCTTTTTCAAAGCCAGCAACAAGATCCGGTGTACTAAAAGACCGCGGACATTCAAGAGATTTCGTTTCATCGCGGGTTTGTCTGGAAATATATCCTTTATAATCTTGGATACACTTGTAGAGACCTTGGGTTTTGTTATAAAATCCCTAATGGCCATACGATCCGATTTGGAGCAACGAGATATGTCCAGTATGGAAGTTCGTCCAATACATATATCAGCAACAAGCCGACTCAGTAGAGCCTCCTCGACATCCCTCCGGAGGAAGAATGGCATAGGGTACCCGCCACAATCTCTGCGAACAACTTCAATACTATGTGGATAAGCTTTCTCGAGGTTGTGTAGATGACCATCTACAAGAGCCAGCAAGGCTTGAGCCGTCTCCCAACGGTGAGGGTAATTGTCAACTGAGTTCTGAGCACCGCTCGGATATATTAGCTGCGTGCGTAATGAGAGAATTTGATCGCTCTCATCCATCACATCTCGGCAACGACTGTTCAACCATTTCTGAACTTTCACCATCGAATTTCCCTCATTTACATGGCCATCCGAAAGACGTTGAAGCCCGGATAATCTGAATGACAGTATATGCTCCGGCAAAGCAATAGTAATGCCTGAGTTCTGAAGGACAGCCTTGTGTAAGTTGAGATAAGTCTTTATTGTATCTGTAGGAGTTTTTCTTGAAAATGGTACGTGGAGGATGCTTCTGCCCAAGAGAGATCCGAGACGTGCTTGTAACAACTGCGCCGTCGGCAGCAATAAGGGTTTCGGCACGATGATTCGAACAAGTCGCTCGGCATTGGCTAGTTTACACGCCACCATAGGTACAATAATTGACGTCTTTCCTTGTCCCATGTTCATTTGCAAAACTGAATTTGATTTGGAATTTGGAGAAATTGTAGCTCTGGCTACGTTGATTTGATCAGGTCGAATAAGAACATTGGCTTCTATCTCGATCAAAAGCCAATCAGTCTCTTCAATCGGCTGCCAATTTGAATGACCTGGGTTATTCTGCTCTTCGATCAAGCGTTGTTGGTCACCTTTTAAGAACGCTTCTTCAATTCTGAGTAGTCGTTGAAGTGCTGTGATATGTAAAGCATACTTGATCAAAGTGTTTCTCATGCCACTCCCAAAGTTGATTTCTGTGCTTAAAGTGGAACGTAAATTCTCAAGTAGTGTGATGGTTGAAACACATGGGTACAGGCCCCCTGGTCGTAACCAAGCAGCACTTGGGCTGTCAAATGATCGACATATTTCCTTGAAAATTTCTCGTATTGAAGTTCTAGTATTCTCTATGTCACTGGAGAGTTTTAAAGTATCGACGTGCTTTCTACTGTTCTTCGGAATCTGCTCAAATACTTTGAATGAAGACAGGCTTTGTAGCAGTTCCTGTCCATATTTTTGGCGTACCAACGAGCCTTCATGGCCCATGAGATCTAAAACAGCTAGTATCAGTGGAAGTCATTTGTATTATATCATAAATGTTAATCCATAACATGACTTACTTAAGACGATGCTCTCGAGAAGAGACGCTTCTTGAGAGACTATATGGCCATCACAACTCGTGATTTCGGTTTGCATGTTGGATGGAACTACTGTTGGTGATGCTATCAGAACTTTGCACGGGATTCGCATTAAATCTATCGAGACCTTGGGAAAGTCGCTGCCTCGAACTCTTGATGCATATACTGCTTGTTTTTGAGCCTCCATATTTGGCAACTGAAAATTAGTTCCACTGTAAGCTCGACCAAGCACTTTCTGAACTTGCTCAAGATACTTAGAGAGCTCCATATTCTGGAATATGCGTGCCCAATCCGGGAGGATAATACTCATAGCTTTGGCAACATCTATATTTACCGGAGTCGAAAATTCTTCAATAGAAGGTTCTTGACACGGCCATTGAGCAAGCAAAAAGTTTGCAAACAGCTCGCAATCAGCATCTGTTTGAGTTTCGTACTGATGTTCTCGACGTTCTAGATTCTTGCGCTGTTTGACGTGTAAGTTGAATCCGCCAAAGGTATGACGGAAGTCTTGCGGGTAGGGTATACGGCACGGTTTCAGCAATTGTATGATGTATGCAAGATGCGGAGTTTGGTTCGAACGAAATTGGACATAATTGAAACAGGCTGGAGGATTCAAACCTTTCAAGTCTTCCAGTACAGAGCACGCCAATAATATTCTAACCAGATCCATGTTGATATCGTCTCGAAATGACATCAAAGCAAATTGGAATTGAAGTCGAAACTTGTCGTCCAAAGAAGCTTGTTGACAAGTTCTATACAATGGGCCGAATGATACACCAAAATCAACATTCAAACGATCTGAGAGGAGAGGTTTCATGGCTTCTGCATGGAAACCTTTCAGATTAGGATATTTCTGCAGCATACCAGCCAGATCTGCCAAGATATGTATTTTTTGAGGCCATTGAATAATTTGATCAACACATTCTAAAATGTTCTTGCGTCTCTGACTAGCACAGTACTTGTCTCGTGAATCATACACAGGATCCGAAGTGGTTTTATGCTTTTCAAGAAATCCATCGGGGCGCTTGAAAAGTCTCAAGCGGGCATAGCTTCGATTGACAAGATGTTGTTGTCGCACTATCTTCGGCTCTAAAAACTCTTGGGGTTTTTCATGAGAAAACTTTTCCAAGTTGTCACTTTTCTCAATTAATTCTTGAACTATTGATTCATAGCCATCGTACTGAATAGTGGTTGTCCATTTATCATTCCAATCGACTTTTTGCATAGATCTTCCGTCTTCCGGGTAATAACCCCTGTCTGGGCTAAGCCTCGCGATTCTCAAGAGACACAAGCGCGATGTCAGTGTAAGAGGTGTCCAAGGATGAAAAAGACCAGATTTCAAACATGCGACAGCTTCCTCCGTCCCGGTACGCTTTGTCAAAATGTCTGGTAGGAGAAAAGACGTCATACTATGCAGTAAAGCTTTAGTGTAAAGCTGCCAAGGCTCAGCTGGACAATCAATCCGCCCCAGGGTATCATTGACGAAGAAGCGACCATAAGCTCCATGGTTGTTGATGTGTACTTGAACATGTATTCCATGACATCGAGATTTGATACTGTCGAGATCGTTGCCAGGCATTGGTACAAGAATACTACGCACTCGTGGATTGATAGTATCGCGCAGTACAATTTTACTTCGTAGTCCATACCAAGTTCCACAATCTTGATCCGCGTCTATCTCCGCATGCAGCTGTGACGATGCGAGATACTTTTTGTTGTTGACCATGAAGGATAAGGAGAGGCGTTTAAGCTCAACCGTGAGATTGTTTCTCGGTGGCTGGCAGACTGTCAAGTGGCCCGGCTCCTCAAAATGTTCAAGGATCCTGTAAACACGTTTGAATGTTGTGCTAAATGGATCGACTAAACAGGAGGAACGACGATAGGCTTTATGAGTTCGTGCATCCAGCTGCCAGTTAGAATCTTTGAATTTCCATATATGAGGTTTCTGTCGAATTTCGATAATCCCCGTGGTTAAGTTGAGCCAGCTTTTTTCTCTTAGTTTCGATAGATAGATGCATAGGAGGGCAAGTAACTTACTGAACACAATCAAGCACCAGTGGTATCGGCAAATCATAGTTATTCTCAGTATGGAATACTCTGCTGGGTACGAGTTCCATAACAGTCTTTGCTGAACACGCTCGCACAACGATATTCCCGTCCCGGGAACCAAGATGGATAGTATGTCCGAATTGATCATTTGTTAACTGGAACTGGGAGCCGGGTAAGGAAGAAGGAAAAGTGAGAAGGTTGACATCACCGAAGAGATCTCTGAGAGTAGTTGAGGCTCTATACTCGGCAGGTAGCATCCCTAGCGGCTGACCATCTATTAAGAGGTAGCCATAGAATAGATGAAAACTCAGCGTCTGTTCTTTCATAAAAGATGAGCCAATAACTTTCGCATAAACCCACCACTTTTCAGGACAATCGAAAGTTAATGAAGACGATACACGTGGCTTACTTCCTTCTGGTAATGGCCACACAATACTCACTGCTAGTAGTAAGGATTCAGGGCTAGCAATTAGAGATTCGCGCAAAACATGTCGCATTTGATAAACAGCCTTCAAGTCTTGAATGATAGCATTTCTGAGCCCGAGTGGAACTAGCGCTGGGTCATTGGAAAGGTTGTCTTGTAGCGTAATAGAACACTCGATAAAACAACGAAGTGAGTTAGGTTCTAATACCGCATCATCCTGATTGAAAAATGTCCGTCGACAAAGAAGAGCAGCCCACAAGCAGTATGTTTGGCATCTGGAAGCAGTGTCAGAATCAGCAGCTTGCCTTATTTCTCCTCTGAGGATTGTCACCCAAGATGAGATGATTGACCGAGCATTTTTGAGTAACTGCGAGGCTAGTTTACCAATGCTGGGTGCTGCGAGCTGTTCAATACGTAAAATTATGGTCAATATCGACTGCATGGCATAATTCTCACGATAGTTTGTCCTAATGTTTTTCAATCTCTGATCCAACTGCTCCAACATCCTTGAACAAAAAGTGTTATCCCGGAATGATTGATGGATAACACGGAGAGGGTCGCCCTCATTATCAGGTCCAGCTTCGAGTATCAAACGCGATACTAAAATAGTCATTGATTCAGTACTGAAGTTTAGACTCTGAGACCCAAGCTCAACCAACAATTGTGCAAGGCGGCGGGTCTTTCCTGAGAGTAATGCTTGGTAGGCCACAAACTCGTGAACATTGAGACCTTTAGGACATTTCGATTGATTGGCAATGATTTCGTACGAGGAAAGACGGTCCATGTTGACAGATAAGTCTTGCATAAGTATCGAGAACGGCGACGTTTGAGGCAATATGAATCTGAAATGATGTGAAAATGATGGACTTTGATCCTGAAAGTCTCGGCCTAGCCATCGTTGAGAACGAAAGTCGTAGTAGGATAATTTCAGGGTATTGGGTGGACAGACATCATCAATACCAACAGGGAATAAAACGGTGCGATAACTAAGATACGAGTCAGTGATTGCTGTCTAAGTTCCTGTGTTCTCCAAGAGACAACTAACTGAGTTTTGTGAAATATCTTTCTCGTCGATCCCAATGAAATCCCATGTTCTGTGTTCCTCATATGTTGCGAGAGGCCTGGATAATTCTTCAAAAGAACCTGAAGCACAATTAGTGTTGCCCACTCATAGTACAATACATTCCATTGGAGATTTCACGGGGAGAGCTTACTCTAGGTTCCGTAGAGACGCTTTTATTTTCTGGAAAAGCCAAAGCGATCAAGACCTTCCAAGTTGTATCTCGATAAATTGAAAATGTCAAGGGGCAGGATAGCTCAAATATTACCGCCCTCTTCTGAGTCGTATCTGAAGGTAAAGGATGCTCGAAGACCTATAGTATCATTAAGCATCAATCTCTCATTAACTTTAATCTCAAAGAAGAAACATATCGCGGTAGGGGTTCTTCTCACCTGAATCCTAAAGAATTTAGCACGCTTTTCCATCGAGCACTTTAGACAGCTGGGGCTATGTCCGTCGATGGTGTATATGCAAGTGTTCTCGTTGATCATTTTGATAAGATTGTCATAATCCTCACTCTCATTCAACCACTCTTCTACTTTTCTTTGGCGTGATTTCTCGGCGTCAATTTCGATAGCTTCAAGAAGCTCTTGCAGTCTTAGAGCTTCATGGGACTCAGCAAAGTAACGGTCAGCAAAGCATCCTTGTGTTGGGTCCTCAAAGATGGTTCTGTGTCCTCCATTGCCCGTCGCAGCTCTGCAGCGATGCTGCAAATACATCTGAACTTTTTGTAGTCTACGCATATCTTTATACAAAGATAACTGTAAAACATCCATCATCTCGGGCGTGAAAAAAGGGTGAAAACTCTTGAGTAATGGATAAAGCATGCATGCAGAGATATCCATGGATATCCAAAGCTCCATGATAGTCAATAACATTATGGAAAGTTCTTCAGAGTTAACAGAATAAGCGCCTTTCGATGCCTTGAGGTATTTCTTTAGTTCTTGCGAGATATCTTTGCATTTTGATTGATTTTCGAGATCAGTGGCAGATGGAATATAATGTCTTGACTCAATACCGATTTCCATATCGCAAAGAGCAATATATCGGTCTCCAAATCTCCCAATTTTTCGGGTGGCAGCTGCTGATACGTCTACCTTCATTCTGGAGTTGTGAGACTGTGTAGGTGGACGAAGAGCCTCATCCATGATACGCTGTAAGTAACGGCCGCTGTTGGGAAGAGTCAAGTACAAATCACTCTGAGCAGCGCGTTTTGGGAGTGTCATGACTGCTCGTTGATTAGACCGCTTGAATGTTAGCCACTCTGATTCAATTCGTTCCGAAGCCTGCTGAATTGCTCTTTGGAAATAGGGTCGCAAGGCCTTGAAGGTGTGTTCATACACAGCTCCCAAAGAAGTTGATGCTTTAACATCATCATTTTCGAGCTTGGCAAGACGTCGGCATAGTTTAGCTTTTAAATTTGATAGTGATTCGAGGCTGATATTGTAGATGTGAAGTTCAAGGAGTTGCGCCATAGCTAGACATCTCATGAATTTGTACTGTGTTCGGCCGGAATCTGACATCGAGTAGAGTTGTCTCTGTATGGCAACTCGCAATACCAGATACCAGGGATTTCGTCTCCATGGCTTCGCAGCATTAAACCATAATACATCATCTCGAACGCGCTTCTTCAGAATTGTAGGATATATTCTACGCCCATTTCCTTCCAGTAGTGTCATGAGCATTTGAGAGATGAGGGCGCACGAGGCAGTATCGCGTTCCTCAATGACGAGGGAACCAGCTTTGAGTGTTCTCGCAGCAAATTGCTTGATTGACTCAGTGCTCGCTTGCTCTAAGAAAACGGCCAACTCTTTCAGGAAAATGGATTCGCTGAATGTTGACAGAGGGATATCAACGGCATATCCAGGGGAATTCCATTCTAAGGCATTTTCAGCAGCCATGACATCTTTTGCGGATGCCGAGGTCTCGAAAGCCTCGAAGACTACGCGCTCCTCAGAACTTTTAGATCGAGTTAGCAAATAAGGCTTTGATAATGCTTGTGATAGCTTGGCACATACCGATAAATGAGTAGAGCTGCGTTCTGCTCCGCAATATTTAGAATCAAATAGACATTTTTTTGCAGAGATTGAAACTCAGACAAAAGTGTATCTTTTGATAGTCTTCCTCTGACGTTCAATACTTTAGCGGTTTCCAATGACCGACGAATCCAATCCCACTTCTCGGACAGGTCGTCCTTGGTGATACTTCTCATTTTCCTAGAAGCCGTGATGAAATGATCAATAAGAGCGCTTTCCAATATATCATTTCTTTCTTCCCTCCCTGGTAGGCGGGGAGGAAGGACGACATGGTTGATCAACGATTCCATCACGGAATTCGTTGTCGCCATAGCGACTGTTACAAGGTGGTGAAGTTTTTGTCAAGTTAAGTTGAATGATGCAGAGAAGTAATCGTTCGAAATAATACAAGGGATTATGGCCGAGTTGTTTTACAATCAAATCGAAATCATGAAAAGATGTATTGGATGTATACAGAAATTAAAAGTTGAAGTGAAAACATTTTTAGTAGGATGGTTGTGAAGTCTCAACCCCAGCCCCACTAGCGCCAAACATAAACAAGAACAAAATCGACCTTGCACGCGATAGGTACCACATAGCACTTTTCAATCTTTTAATCAAAATCTGATAGTCAAATGGTCCTTTAGGTACTACCTATCAATAAATGAGGCTTATCTGGGACACTTTGGTATGCGGTTTATTGATTCATTTCGCGCACTGCGTCTTTCAGTTTTAGAGAGATTGCTGTTCCCTGGTAAATAGGTACTAGGCAAGTCTCCATTCGAGTACGATATCAATAATTCAGATCATTTTATGCATCCTCCCGCCCATACTAGTATATTCACTTGAATGCAAGTGTACGAGTCGATTTTTATCTCTGTTTGATGTATGTCTGCCTGTGCCCGTTGACCCTTCCCACTTCCACTTCGAGTTCAACATCGACTCAAGCATTCCAAGGAGCAGAGATTATCGAGCAAAGCTGGTTGGTCTCTTATCACGCAAAAAGCTGGGCTCATCAGTGGTTACACATTTCCTCTTCGATATTGGAAGACAACTATGAAGATGGCTTCACTCTTTCATGCCTTTTATTGTATGAACTACTTGATCATCAATCTGTTTAACTCTGAGCTAAAGAAGAATCACTGGACATCCCATTGTGTAAGATTTCCGAAAGATCACCTTGCAGCATCTAATACCAAAGAAAAAAAGAAACAACACAGGAAACCCAACCTACGATATTCTTTTGACCACGAAAGCACTATAAATCACCAAATCCTTGCATTTATTCAAACCCTCACTACCAACCCCAAACGAACAACAAATAACTCCCCTCGCCATATGCGACCTGCCTACAATATGACATCGAGCTTAACCGGGCCACTTTATTATATGGATGGCTGCTGCAGATATCCGTCCCCAAGTATCCTATCATTCGGTCATCTAGATTACAAACGAAACAGCCATCATCCACCAATATCGTGATAGGGAAAAAGCCTTCTGAACTTACCAACTAAGACCTTCCGTTATTCGCTCCTTCCGTCTTGCAAGCAAAGCCTCATCGCTCACGCCAGTATAATATCATGATGAAAATTGTACAGTGTTTATCACGAAACCAGTTCTTCTGCCAGTCTCTCTCGCTTTCCCCTTGATCCTTCAGATTGTCTTTCCCCTCAAGGCTACCGATCACAAAATGCGCAGCTATCATATTAGAGAACTCACCAGTAAAGACTTTATCATATCGCCCATTGTTTTCTGTTCTTTTACCTCTTTCCCGTTCCCGTTTCTTCCTTTTTTCCTTACCCCTTCCTTTTTCGACGTCAAACATTAGAGAGAATATTAGTCATCAAATCCACCCACCTACTATTTTAGGCCTAGCATAACCGCACCATCCGCATTCCCTATATCTCCATACACTGTCGACACGCTATGGGGAAGCATTTGTACGCCCTAACATGATGATTCCTTTCCCCAAATACTTGGTTGCGAGTTAGACTTACTGATATACAAAATCGGTATCAATTTCACAAACTTACAAGCAAGTAGCTGATCCTTTTCCTCGAGTATCAAACGAGGACAAATAGAGCACATTAAACATTTAGCTAATGCAAAAGCATCACGTCTTTTGCTCGGCGATTGATTCTCGGTAAAAAAATTGTGTTAAGTTGTAAGAGAAAGTTCTACAGTATCTCATGAGCTTATAGAAATTCACCTCTTTACTGCTCAAATTGAACTGGCTAGGTCCTGGTCACCCTTTTACGCCTTAAAATTAATACATCAACTACAATCACGATTGAGATAAAAATCAACATAACAAATGTTCCTAATTCGAACATCTCTGCCTTTGGACTTTTAAATTCTTGCTCAAGCTGACGTTCAGCTATCAAGATGCCCTCCCTTGAAATACAGCCCTGTTCTCGACATCGCAATCAAAGCATATGACCATTCCTCATAATATTCAATATTCGATTTGCCACAAGATGATATCAAACATGTAAGCCTCCAATATTGAATAATTTCAAGTCTAAAACCACATAATAAATCTCAAACCATTCTCTGTGACACAACTAAGAACTGGGCTGGGCAATAAGAGAACCTGGCATAAGTTGAACATGAACTATCAAGGAATAAATGAGTCAAGAAATGGAGATTTGTACAGGAAGATAATCATGTAAAAAAGGTGAATAGAAGTGTAAAAAATGTTCTTAATGTAAGATTGCATTCATGAAATTTTCAAAGAGTATGGTTGGAGATATAAGGAACCAGACGATGCGGCCGATGAGCTTTTAAGTAGAGTTTGAGCCTTTGTTTTGATACATTATATACATTTTTCTGTTAGCACATCTATATGTTATGGGTTCTATACTTCTCTTACAAGGATACTCGAACAGTCGTCCCAAGCTGATTCCTAAGTGGAATCATAATTTTACATTTTACACCCTGCCCCCTGTTCCGCAACCCACCAATCTATCACTTCAACACCCCCTCAATCTGCATCCTCCTCTCCTCAGCCTGCCTCTTCCTAATTCTATCCCTCCATCTGATCACCTCCGCAGCAGCCACACCCCCAAGATATCCCGCAATATGCGATTGATAATCCAAGAGTAGTTTACCCGCAACACGGCTCGATCTCCTCCAAGCGAAGACTTCCCACCCAAATAGTATTCCTAGTGCTCCCCATGACGGGATTGCCGGAGTGAGGCCAAAAAAGCTGATACCCTTATCTCCTTTATACCACATATCTGCGGCAATAACACCACATACCACCCCGGAAGCACCGAGACTTGATGAAATGAAAGTATTTTTCCATACCCACCGTGCCATCGAAGCAAAAGAACATACAGCGCCCACCGAGAAAAATAGGGCGAGGAAATTAGCGCGTCCAATTTCCTCATGAAGATCGACACCGAAGATGGCGAGGAAGACCATATTTGGGAGGAAATGAATAAAGGCTTGATGTGAAAAGACAGCCCCGATCATCGAGAAACTTCGAGGGTAAGCGGGAATAACCATAAAGTATTTGTTGAGCGTTGTCCAGAAAGCTGGCGCACGCCAGAGGAACAGTACCAGAGTGTTAGCCAGGATGAGTGTAGAGACTGTGGCAACTGAGGTTGGAATTTCCGGAAACATGCGAGATGTTCGGAGGGGAGGTATGTAGAAATGTGCCAGTGTACACGAGACGCCAACGGTTAAGAGAACAACTACAGCTGAAGGCCAAAGACGAGTGAAAGCAGACAATTGAGGAAGAACCTCGGGAACAGTGCCTTGAGCTTTTTTCTCAAAGTTTTTGAGCCATGGATGTTCACCTTTTCGACGAAGCTCTACTCGTGATCTTGGTTTGACGTGATCTAATGTGCCTGTAATTTGTCGTGTCTCATCTGCTTGGCGCAACTCTTCTTCTTTCTTCTTTTTCTCTAGAGCGGCAGCTTTTGCTTCGTTGGCTTTCCTAATGGCATCTAATCCACTATCACCATATATAATATTGTTCTCTTGTCCTGGCACCTTCGAATCATTTGGCTTGTACATATTGAGTTTTAATCTTCCCCCTCTCGTAAAACTAGCTTCAACGTTGGGGACATATGTACCAGAACTTTTAGAATTCGCAACAGTTACTCCCTCAATCTCGGCTAGTTCCTGTTCGGCTCGTAATACTGCATTCTCGTCCTCGTCAACTGGAACATTCTTTCTCAGCCATGCCAATGCGTTTTTTTGTGCAAATTTCTCCCAGTATGCTAAGGAACTAGGCTCGTCCGGATCTGGTAATGTTCCCGCGACTCTTCGTCCATGCATAACTCTCAAAAATCGGTCTGCCGAATCTATATCCAACATACGTCCAAAAATCCCTTGGGCTTCCTCCACTGTGATTGGATCCTCTCGATAATCAAGACCCATTTGATCTTCATAGTCCGCTGGTAATTGCTCATATCTTGTATATATTGTCTTCTCAAGCGCATCCTCCGGGTGTAAATTCTTGGAAGGTGATTCCCTGGGTACTGTCGAATTCTTCGGAATCCTTGAAGTCCTTCTCGAGGCATAAAACCTCTTCGAGCATTGAAACCCTAGAGCTCCTGCCCAGCCATAATCTTCAACTTCTAGCCTCCCTGCGCCTAATTTCCTCCTTCGAAAAGGCGCCGAGGATATCGAATATGGTCGTATAGCTCCATGAGCAAACCTTGAGGTTAAACCATCAATTGTACTACACTTTTGTAGAGCGATCCGAGTATGTAAGCACGAACTGCGTGCTGCAGGCCAAAGACTATTCATCTTCAACTCCTTCCTATAATTTCATACCTTGCTTCGAATCATTGGAGCGAAACAACCCCGCTATGGTGTTATAATTAGCCATCGAATTGCCTAAAGTTTGGATTTGCAGACCATAGAAAATGTATGCGCACGGACCAGTTCGCGATGATTCCGCGCGGGCAGCTGTTGCCTCAACTTTAACCCCTCCATTTCTATCACATACAATCTCCCAGATACAACTATCAATTCACGACATCTTGAATATTTACTTCAAACCTCGAGGGACGTGAAGGACTCACATATCTCTTACATATCGCAAGGAAATATCTACTTTCACAAATCCAAGTCTCGGATACAGTCGCAGAGCTACACAACCCCTCCACACTATCCACAAACTTGACAAACAATCCTTAACCCTACCCAAATATCAACATGTCCGCCGACGCCCTCCCAATCTCCCCTGCCGCCTTTGCAGAAGCCCTCAAAGATCTCCCCATGTCTACCCTTCACCTTAAAGCTGCCGAGCTACGTAATTCCATCGCACATCTCGATTATTCCAACGAAGAATTGAAACCTTTTGCTGAAGGAAGAGCTCCGGAGTGTGTGGACGGGAAGGTGGATGAAGATTGGTATGCTATTTCTTGTATTCATTTTTTTGTATGCTCTACGGGAAAAGAAGTCGACCCTGTCTTAAATAACTACTAATTAGTTCTGATAGTGTGGACGCCATTCGCGAAAACGAAATTGTAATAGCGCGCATGGAAACCCGTATCTCACTCCTTCGCACAGAAATCGAAGCTCGAGGCGGAGTATGGGGCGCATATGAAGCTGGCGCTGAATCCAACCCAGAAGCAGACGTTTCATTCCCTGCCCCCGCAACAAACGGAACAGCGACAGCAAATGAAGAAAGTAGAAGTAATCCTTGGGCCGACGGAACATTCACTACGGGTAGGATTGTGGGAGGTGAAGTTGTGATGGATCCTACACCTGCAGCCGCAACCGCGCCTACAACAGCAAATGGGGTATCAACAGCGAATGGAGTCTCAACAAATGGAACCACATCGGCTACAGACACTGGAGGAACATTAGACGATGAAGCGTTACGTCGAGCAATGGAATTACGGATGCGCGAAGATGCTGGTGCGGATGAGGAAGAAGGTATGCATTTGTGAGACAACAAAATCATATTTGGTCTCACATTTTGCCCTTTGATATTCTTGGGAGAATGTCTTTTCGAGAAGGCTCCAAGGTCGTCGAGAGCCAACAAAAATTCAAAAAGAGCCATTCAATACCCTGCCAATTACCTTCTATTAATTTCAGCGCATTGCTATCCCTTTTAATTTTGCAAGATTAGATAAAAAGTCTCGATGACCGCAACACGTCTATTCGCCCAACAATCAGCCACAAAAGAAAAACGCAACCATAACGAGCCCAGAATCAACATCCAAACTCCTCAATGGAATAAAATTTCAAAGCGATACGTCTAGTACGCAATGAAAGAATGAAGGACAAGACGAAGAAAGTTGCTGCAATTCAAACGAGTCACTGCCTGACTCTTTGTTGTGTTCAGAATGAGGATTTTCATCCATGGCATTTCACTCCTACCCATAGTAAAAACCCAACTTGCTACGAAAACATGCGAAAAAACAGCGATCCCGATCTCCATACCTTTGAACCCTTCCACTACTAGTATTTCTGGCCACAGGCTAGTCTTAGCAAGGTTGGATCAGCTTTAAATCCGCTTCTCGATCCTATCACATCTCTTCATATCCGTTCGCACAATATCACCCAAATCACATCGCATCCCATGCCATCACATCACATCACATCACATCATGATACCAGTCCTATACTCAGAAAAAGTCGAATCTCAAAATTAAACTCAATAGTTATCATTCTATGCATAAACGGCGTTCTAGATACCATTGCTTTTTCGAACTCATACTCATACTCATACTCATCTCCTTATTTCTTCTTCTCGTATTCTTTTTCTGCTGGCTTGCGTTTCTTTTTTCGTTTTATTTCTTTTTGTTTCATTTTGGCCATCTCATATTAGCTGTACAGAATAGATAATTCATCCCCCCGCAAAAAATACCTCGAGCGGTTTATCTCGCCTATTTAAACACGGGGAAAAGGGGAAAAGATGTTTATACATAGCTTTGAGGATGGATAGAGGTACTAGTTAAAATCTATCTAGCTAGATATTATGAAATTTTCATCTATTATAAGTTTGGGTTGAGTAGGAAATGTAAAGATGTGAAGATGTGAAGATGTCAAGAGATCAAAAATTAACTAAAAAAAAGCTATCAGGTATTTTGCTTGCTCAATGTAATAGCAATAAGAATAGAATAAGATACGATACAACACAATAATACTATTCAATATTTATTAAAAATACAAATTAAGAGAGAGATAGAAAAATTACAGTCCTGGTATCAAAAACTTCCTTAGTCATCCCCATCCCGTTCAGCCCAGCTCAGCTTGGTTCAGCCCAAATCAGCTCGGTCCATTAACATGGATATATTATTATCGACGCGGGAAGCCCTTCTAGATCTCACCATTCATATCTCTCCCTCTGCTTCACCCTTGCCCCCGATCCATTCCTCATCATTCTCA
The DNA here is from genome assembly GCA_038090695.1 of Sclerotinia spermophila. NCBI lineage: Eukaryota > Fungi > Ascomycota > Leotiomycetes > Helotiales > Sclerotiniaceae > Sclerotinia > Sclerotinia spermophila. The sequence continues at coordinate 10,328 of JBBMOJ010000475.1, read as the reverse complement.
TTATCACAATTAATCCACTATCTATACTTATACCCATTATCCCTCCCTCCCCACACTCGCACTCCTCGTCCCCTTAACCTCCCCTCTACTCCTCCTTTCCCTCAAACTCCTCCTCCCCCCCACCCAGCTCTTTCTCCCCTCCTCCGCCACCCCCAACGGCTCCCCTCTATATCTCAGCGTCGGGATCGTCATACCATACCCCCTCGTCCTCCCCTCCGCATCATGTTGATTAATTTCCACTCTCACCACCACATCTAGACTTCCATCTCCGCTCTTTCCATGATGTTGTGGATCCGCTGCTCGATATGCGCTTCCTGCGCCTTGTTCTCCTTTATGGAGCGGGAAGTGTCCATCCTTTGGCATTTCGGCCGCGGGGAGATCGTATGGTCCTGAATTTGATTCTGTGGGGGTTTCTGCATTATGGGACGGGAGAGAGTTTTCATTATTCGGAATAGAGGACGAAGCTGAGGAGCTTGAATTTTCCGTAAGAATTGCCCAATTTCGACTCGGCATTGTAACAGTGTTACTCTTGCTACTTTTCCTTTCATCTCCCGGATCTCTATCAAAGAAACTCAATAGGGTCTCATCGGTCTCCTTATCTAAGTGATGAATTTTATTTCTCTTAGCCAATAGATTCGCCACGGCTTGCGGGGGAGGTTTATTAACAATTGCCGAAGAAATGATATTCGCCATATACTTGTAATCTAATGAAACTGGAATCTTCAAACTGGGATTTGAATAGAAACGTCCGACGGCAGCGAGATGTACGTCACCACCTAGAATAGTGATACGGACTGAGAATTGGGATGCGAGGGATTGAAGTTGTTTGACAATGTAGTGACGTTCTTTTTTGTGGGTATGTGCTGTGTAATGATCATCGAGATCATCGAGGAGATCAACGCTGCCATCGAAATGATTAAAGAAACTTCCGCCTAGGGATGGAAGTTAGTGGTTGCAATAGATAAATAGATGTATAGAATATCGCTTACCAAATCCAAATCGCTTATTCATAAATTTGAGTGGGCCCATTAAGGGGCTCGAGAAAATGTTCTCTAGCCATGTTAAACGCTAGGAACATTAGCATTACAACGTTTTGAGATTGCTATCTTGAACTTACTGGGTATGCGATAGGGATACCGAGTAAAATGATAAGATGTTGAATAGGATTCGGAGAATCTTTTGCGGCTGTAAGTTCTGCTCTAAGACGATGGAAAATTTTCTTATATGTTTCTGGATAGTTCACTTGATGCCGTGTACGCTATATTAACGTCAATAGAGTACATATTTAGCTTTTAAATTTGGCTACTTACTTCTGTTCTGGCATCAATACCAAAGAAAGCAACCCTTGCGCCCAGTCTTGCATAAATGCTACGGGAACGCTCTGCTACATATGGCTGCAAATTATTAGCTTAATGAATAGCGATGTTAGAACGTACTTACACCAGGGCTATCACCAATGATATAACTTGAATCGGGAACATCATTCTCCAAGACATATGTATTTTCTATCTGACGTGGATCAATTCCAACTCCATCCGTGGACATAGTCTGAGGTGCATCTGAGAAGTGTTAGTATTAGACAAAAGAATATCTAGGAAACAACGCACCGGTTGTGTATGTAGATGCAGGAGGTGCAAGATGGTGCTGGAAGAGTAAATAGTATTTATGAGCAACACCACCAATACCACGGAAAACGGGACAGCGCATGAATTCATCAACGTATGAGCCAAAGCCATCAATGATCTATTTGGTTGATTAGCAGGTAAATATATCATAAGATAAAGACACTTACATCATGATCATCCCAAAGGTTGACTTGAGGAATCTTTCCGTTCATCGCAGCAAAAGGTTCTGTAGTGTACCTGTGTCCTAGTCAATTTCATTACTCGAATCTCTACTCCAGCCATTGACTTACCAACGAAGATAATTCTTGACATAATAATCATCACAATCTCTCCTCAACTGTTCAGGAAAAAGATACTCTCTTCTCTTAACAGGGTTACCAATATCAGTCCAAGGTCTGAGAGGACCATTGACTCTTATTCCATCATTATAAATCTGATCTCCACCACCAAGCCTATCAAATGTTAGTATTGATCATTTTCGGGATCGAGAATATTCCTACATAACATGGAAAGGAGCTTCCTCATGTTGTCGTGCAACATCTCTCCAAAGACAAGCACCACTATAAGCTGCCTCATCTGTTCCCACACTAAATCCATTACAAGAATGAAACATTATCCTCATACTCTCAGTGACCGCTGGTATGAAAAATGTTTGTCTATCCGTCTTCTCTCCTTCAGCAAATGTGAGACCAGGAATTGTGTATTCGCATTGAAGTTCTTCTTGTTGGATTGGGACTTGTAGATGAAACCTCCAGAAAGTGTTCGCAACATCTGCATAGAGCTTAATTCCTCTTATTTTGACTTCTTCCAAATCGCTAGAAGTACTGGAATCTCCGTTTTGTTGAGGAATGTCGCCATTTGATGCCTGTGTCGGGTTTTGGTTCTCGGAATAATCTACCCCATTAATAGTTCCATGTGCTTGACCATGACCATTCAAATATTCATTCCCAGTGGCAATATCCGCCCCATTACCATTTTGTGTAGCCTGTCTCCTCTCTTGAACCCGCAATCTCAACTCCGGTACCGAGTCTTCCCTCACCGTGTGCGTATCAACCACAATCAATACACTCCCAAACCAAACATCATTTTCCATACGTCTATAATTAAGCAACGGACCACACTTAACCGTTGCTCCCGCGCCACCTCTCTGCACTCCATTCACTGCATCCCTTTGCTCCAATTCCTCTTGTTCTCTCCTCGCAGCTTCAAGTTCCTCGGATTGCGCATTCCCAGCCAGTGCAATTGGACGATGCGGACTCGATGAACCTTTGCCTTGGACTCGCGATTTATTTAAAAAGTTGGTCAAACCCCGACTTTCATGTCGTCCATCTACTTCTCGAGCTCCGATGTTTGCATGGCTGGAAAATGCGGTGGATTCTTGGTGGCGCCAACGATTTGCGGATGCGTGGGTATCGACAGGCTCTTTTCCGTGGAGAACATCGTCGCGATAGTGCGCTGCCATGATTTATGGAAGTTGGGAATATGAGACGCAGTAAATTGTGTTTGTGTATGCGTATGCTCCGTTGGTGATGTGTGCCAGGAGGTGGAAGATTGAATTGTTGATGTCTACTTCAAGTAAATGGTACGGCTGTTCGCGTTCCTCCCAGTTGATCGCAATGTGTAATATAATGCTTTGTGCAACCCCGAATTACTCTTTTCGTCGGTAAGTATGTATATAAATCTCAATTCACTCCTTACAGAACATGCAACAAAACATCCAAACAAGATACAAGTTTCTACTTCCTTGAAAGCGAATATCACCGTGACAATAAAAATGCAATAGAAGAGATCCAACAAGAACAATGACAAACCATTTCTATGCAGAAAGCAAGTTAAATTCTCGCGTTCTTAATAAATTTCTCTTGGCTTGTTTGCGCCAAGAATGCAATCAAAAGGAAAGAAAATATAGGATGTCACACGGATGTATGGTGATGTGATAATTAGCTATGGGCCTACCGCATGTGGTGGGGCTTGAGGTTCTCCATAGGAATCACGGACCAGCAAGGAAAAGGGCGATCATTGAAGTGAAGTATGAAATGAAGTAATTGATGTGTGAAGGTACGTGGAAGGATGTGAGAACCCTTCACGTGCCCTTGTATGACGGCCAAATTGATTAAAGATTAGATATATGTGTATACTAGTTAACTACTCTGTATATGGACCAATTGGAAATGGGGGATGGTTGATTGTTTATAGCTTCTCGGTATGTATTCGTACTCCACCCTCTAAGCGGTTACATCAATTCGAATTTATATATATATACTCGGGATCTAGTATAGTTAACCTATCTAGCAGGTAAGTCTTACATACATATGCCCGCGCTTTCATATACTAGAACTATGCCAAACCTAAAAACTACCAAACTCCATGCCACTAATCTCAATTCTCAATATCACAAACCAATCCTCGTCATCAATTAAACATAAACCACACCAGCTGATCTCTAAAAGCATGGCTCCACGAGGTTCCCGCATACGCTATCATTACGGAGTACTAGCTTGGACTGATCCATCAATTAGTTCGCAGTCGATGAAATAGTCTTCTTGGCACGGATGGAAGTAGCCTTATAGGGAGAATTACTTCAACTACTTTATATCGTATTCGGATTTGTGTGTATCTTTGGGGGGTTTAATGATTCTAATGATTATAGTTATAATTCTCAATGTGTTTGGTGGTTTATGATTTATATTTTATAGTTGTTGATTATGAATATTGTTTCTGGGGATGGGATTCTGAACTTGTTAGTGCTTGCTCATCCCAATTGATCAATAGTCCTTTTTTTCGACCTTCACACATACAACACTGCAATCACGGATCCCTAATAATCAATCCAACCCGCAAATCTCGATACAACTCAGTGGAGATGGAGCAAAATTCCATTGAAATATCTCAACCGCAATTCTTAAGGTAAACATTTTACTTTCCAGTCGATCCAAATCGAGTTCAACTCACCGTTCCCCCTCACAAACTACAGAATCTCCAAGTTCACCAGTCTCGACTACACATTCTGATTCGCTTCATCCATATACCTATTTTTGAACTCTTTACTCTCCCTTTACAAGTACTCTATATTCTCACATCCAGGTATCTTCACCCATCCCCATCTTCATCCTCACCAACGGCTTCAACACCCTTCAAAGCCACGACCTACAAGTAATCTCACCCGCATCAAGTGACCCATCCAGAATTCAAACCCCTCATTTACATATCCCTCTTTGCTTCTGGAATAAGCGCAATTTGGATGAGATCAACGAGAAACGCTTCTTTAGAAACTCCTTTCGTAGTCTCCAATCCAGCCCGCACCTCTAATTTGGACATGGTATTTGACCCCCCCCTTTTTGAGCACTATAGTGTAGGTAGAGAAGCCAGTGAAAGCCATCGGATTGGTCTGGATATCCGCATTTGAAGAGAACAATGTAGAGAGCATTGAATTTGGGAGTTTCCAATGATATGGATTAGATTATTCAAATCGTTGGAAATCCAACTCAAATGCGAAAGAATGGTTATAAACGCACGTAAGGGACAATCATGAACATAACTGACTCTAGATATCTTTCATCCTTAGGTAACCATAGCTATATATCTCCCCAGATCAAATCACCCGCATTCCAATTTACTGCTACCACTTTGATCTTGGTAAATGCGTCTACGAGTACTAGTACTCCTCCATAATAAGGTTAAACTTTGTGCCCTACCTCTATCCCAAGATGAAGATGGAGATGAAATTTTAAATCTAAGACACAAGTGATAGAGCTTCGATATAGAAGACATATCTAATAACCTTACTAATCACGTGTAAAACTCACTTGTATCTTCTTCTCTTGATAATTGAAGAATGGCGGAATTGTGCTTTTGGAATTGGAGATAGCACGGTAGATTTATTATGATAATCGTAGGAGTAGAGAGTGAAGACGAGGGATAGGATAGTGAAATCGGCTAACTATTTGGTATTCTCTCATGATTTCATATCATATCATATCACATGATAAGCGCAACAAGAAAATTCATCTTAGAGTATTTCTTCTCTGTCTACACGAGTAGATATGTTTGCGAGTCAAGGAGTCGAGAGATTCGACGAACGAACAAACAAACGCTTAAACATCTTCCTAAAGTATTTATTATGTTTCGTGTTTCATATTTCCTGTTTCCTGTTTCACGATGATGAGAAATATGGACATGCTCAAATACTCAGGGTCAAATAGGGGTCTTTTTTTCCTACGAACAGACCATCTCGCCAGTCTACGGACGGACTACGGAGTACGCATTGCGCGGGCACGGCAGGTTTCTGGAGTTATACATCGTACATCGTACGTACAGATATTCCTAGTAAGCAGGAGGCAGGCATGCAGGGCAAGATGTGTATCTGTGGGGATGGTTTGGTGGTTGGTCTGGAATTACTGTAGTTGGCTGGGTAGTGGGGGAGGGGGGCAATGGTCTATGTACCAGTATCGTATCTGAGGCTCGTGAGGAGGTTGAGTGTGAATTGGTGATTGTTGATTGTTGATTGTTGATTGTTGATTGTTTTAATAGATAAGATAGACGATGATTGAAGAATTGAATATCATAATCCTCATATCATCTCTCATTCTTATCATTCCCACAAGCTTAATTAACCTCGGACATTTCCTCCCATTTCATTGTGACATTCCATTGCCCCCTCCCTCGTGGCGATGGTAACATTTATATGCGGCGCAAGGGGTCCAAAGCAAGGGGTAAATATGATAATCTGCTATGGAGTATGTACTACGAGTATGGACAGACAGACAGACAGTGTACGTACTTTAATCGGATTTTGAAACCCATTTCAGTCTTTTAGGAAGAGAAGAAGTTCTGTGTTACTTTTCCCCAATCCTTCTTCATTCTTCATTCTTAGGATTGATGGTTATAGTTTGATTTGATATGATTATCGAAATCTCATTGAAGAATTAACATTTCACTGGATCTTGAAAGTTAATAATTACATCTTACAATAAAAAGATAGATTATCAGAGCAAATAAAGTATAAGTTAAGTTAATTAACGTTCGCTATTAAGAAAAAACAACTACCATTTAGCTTCATCTTGTATTTCGTTTCTCAATCTCAATGATACTATACTGTCTGTACTTGACTGAGATCTTCATCGCTTTGGTCGTCGTGGTCTAACAAACCCCTGGTTATCGATAAAGGGATTCATCCACTTGTATTACTATTACTATGGTATATAGTGTATATAGTATGATAGTATGTAGTATATAGTATGTAGTTAGTATATAATATGTATGTAGTATGTATGTAGTATGTATGTAGTATGTATGTAGTATGTATGTAGTATGTATATAGTATATATATATGTATGACTAAACAGAGACAGAAATCCTCTTTTACCTTTCATCCACTCCTCAATTCCTAGCCTTAGCTACAGACAGAATACAAACTTGGTCTATCTTGTTAATGTCAATTGAATCGAATTTTTGACATCACTTCAATCACTTCCAATACCATTCATCATAGTTGTTATTGCTTCTTTCTTCACTTCAATTCAATCCATCACAAAGTCTTGTCTTATCGTATCACAACTTGGTAACTATCTGGAATAGCGACCATTCATTCATTCATTCATCCATCCGCTTGGACTCGAAGAAATATCAAAATAGAAGCGACAACAAAAGAATTGGATGTACAAAGTACTTATAAGTTATAATTAGCCACTCTAATTTTGTTACACCATTTTCGATCCTTCAATTGTAACTTGATACAATTCTTATATTTGTTACAACGGTATTCGACAACTTGGATATTGGAACAATTGATGACTATAGATTAAGATTTGCTACTTCATCAACCTACCAGCCACCAAAGCCACCAATCATACCTTTATACAAAACCCATTTCTTAGGGAAACTCAATATTCACTTGTATAATCAATACAACCTCACTTTAAGCAACACATTCCAAGCAAGGTATTAACTAAAGGATCCATCCCGCATCTTCTAAACCAGCATTGTCCCCGTTGAAGATCATCCCATCCGAATTCGAAACAAGCCGCAACCGCAGAATGAGTGAACTGCGCAACGTCACCTTTATGCGTTAAACCTTTTGACTATCTCCTCATTCCACCATCCTATAGACTCTTCTCCTTTCTCATTATCGCGAATTGAGAAATCATGTCTATAGATGTCGCTCTACAATCCGTTGCATTCTATGTATTATCCTGTGCTACTTGCGCCAAGATTAGCCATAGAAGGAAAGCCAAAGAACAAGCCAAACGAGAACGAGTCGAAAAACATGCATTGGAAACAGAACAACCGGGCCTGTATCGGCATCCCTCACCGTTCTCGACGAATCCATATTGGACAGAAGAAATCATGATGGGGCCCGGTCCACCGAATAAAAAAGGAAATAAGAAGGATAAGAATGGAAGTCAGAGAGGATTACATACAGCAGGACAAGGCAGTAGTTATGCGAGTAGTGCGGGGATGAGTACGGATACAGGAAGTAGTCCTACAGTAGTTGAAGAAGGATCTCGAGTATCTGGAGAGGGATGGAATCGGAAACGATATCAACGAGAAGATGAGCAGCTTTGGGGTAGAGATACGCATGGACCTGGTCATAGAATTATGGATGCAATTACCAGAGCTTCGGAATCTGCGGGAAGAATGTTCAATATGGATGGGAGACCGAGTAGTAGACATGGATCGGATGGGAATCCAGAGTCGTATTCTATCGCGAGAAATCCACCGGTGAACGATTTACATCCTCCAATTGTTAGCACGGCACCAAGGAGTAGAGAAGAAACACGATGGATGATACAACCACCTCCTTCGGCAAAAGTAATGGAGGGGAAGGAGAGAGTAAGCAGTACGAGTAGAAATCGAGCCAATAGTCATGGAAGTAGTCGAAGAGGCACAGAAGGACAACCATTAGGACGAATCGTCACGGAAAAACTCATCGATGCCAAAGTTCAACGTGGAGAAACGCCATCAAAACTAGAAATCCGATCTTTCACAAATAGAGGTCGACATCACGACCAAAACAGAAGTTCATCAACAGATTCCTGCAGCTCTTCAGATGGATACACGACGAGGAGATCTAGAAAACCATCTCCAATTACGGTTCCTAAAGCGGGAAATAGTAAACCCCGTGGAAAAGCAGAACATATACCGATCCGAGACTCGGAAATCACGACGGAAATGAGAGAGATGAGTGGAAATGGAAGACCTCTTCTAGCGACAATTGTTAGCTCGTCAAATGTGGTTTCTCAGTTGCAAAGGAGTCAAAGTACGGATTTGCCATTGAGAGAATTATCGAGACCGACTTCTGGAAATGGAAATGGAAATGGGGATTCGAATGGGAATGCAAATTCGTGGATGAATGCAAAAGAGTATCGAGCTGCGGCTGCTGGTGAATCATTACCAGATACGAAGAAAGAGGTGGCTGTTTCAACGGAAGGGAAAATATCAAAACCGGAATATGTCGAGAGTTGTCCTAGGCATGGTGCTTTACATACATGAATATGACTTTTTGGTGGCATGAGGGGAACACATGACATTATTGTTTCCTCACAACAGCGTTTATTTCTTATGTTCTCTTTTGTTCTGTGGGTGCTGTTTTTCGACCTTTTGGAGATAGTGGTTCTATCTTCCAGGCTAGTTTTGGTCGTTTTTGTTTTTGTCTGATTTCAAAATTGTTGGGTTTAGCATATCCATTCGAAATCATGGGTATTGATTGGACAATGGCGCAGGAGTTATAAAATTTCGACCAGGGAATAAATAAGTCTTGGACTTGGTAGCGAAAAGACTGGTGTATGGGTGTATGGGTGTTTGTTTACTTTTTTTGTTTCTTTTTTTGATTGTTTTTGTATTTCTGCTTGTGTTTGTGTATGGGAATTTTAGGTTTTTTGGGTTAGAATGATTTTTAGCATTCGCATTCTGGTAGGCGGTCGGGCGGGCGAGTGGGCTCGGTCGGATTGGGTTGGGTTGGGGTAGGGCGTTGGAAAGGGGTGGGAGTGTAGGTATAGGGATTGTATTGGTTTTTTCATGAGGTTTGGAGAGGATGGGGGGGGTGCGTTTATGCTTTTCTTGTGTTTTTTGTGACTGTGGTTTGTGGGTAGTGATTTGTGAGATGTACTTTTGAGAGACAGTAGGGGTTTGAAGAACGGGAACTGGAGGGGAGGGGATGGGGATGGAGGGATGGGGATGGAGGGATGGGGATGGAGGGATGGGGATGGAGGGATGGGGAATGGTGAATTTGTTTGAGTTGAGTTGGATTAGAAAGTATGGAGTAAGACGTATAGAATAAGAATGAAAGAGATAGGAGATAGGAGGTAGGAGAATCGAAGGAAATGAAATCAATAAACATTACATTATATCAAACATATTGTATAGTATCGTATCGTATCACGTCGTATTGCGTTCCTTTATATCCATATCCATCCGCATCCGCATCCACATAGAAACATAGAGCCAAATATAAACTATATTCCCTCCTCTCTTCCTTCTTTCCTTCCTTCCTCTCTTTTCATATAGATATAGATATATACTAATTCCCTTCCTATATACCCTTCCTCTCTCCCTCTCTCCCTCTCTCCCTCAATCACTCTAACCCACACCAACCCAACAAAAAACCTAACCGCACAACAAGACAAATACACCGATATACATAAAACTACAATATTATTAGCATACCAAATAAACCAAAATCCATGAAATCGATTTCTCAAAATA
>JBBMOJ010000474.1:0-30491 GCA_038090695.1 Sclerotinia spermophila | reverse complement strand
TATAATAGATCCTAGATTATTAGAATCTTTATAGTTTTAATCAATTGATTTAGTTGTTGTTGAATAATATAGTTTTAGAATAATAATTCGAGGTAAAAGTGGCTGATCTATTGATATAGCCGACCTATTATTAAACTATGTTAACCTTGGTACAAATTGCTTTTTATATTGCCTAGGTGTTACCTATTGTCCACCAACAACATAACTTTTTCCAAATAGTCTTTGCATTATATCAATTAAAGATAATTGTATAAAATATCTTCCTCATGATATAACAAATATTAATACTCGACTTGCTATGTTAATTCAAGATGCATCTCCTTTCCCCGACGCGTCGATCTACCAAGCGCGTGGACAATCTGGTGTCTCGACCCCAAGCTCACAATCAGTCTGTCACGATGATATAGGAAATTTGGGAGGTAAGAAGCGGAAGAGAGATGGTAATTCATTGGAAGACTTGCTTAAAGATACATTCGTTGTCAAGGTAGGTGATCTATCACCTATATTCATAATATCATATCTTATTTGAGAATAGCCATACCCATCCAAAGTCAATACCCGACCTCGAACATTTCAACCTATAATATTACTACCACGGTCACAGCTACCACTGTCATATCTAGACATAGGATCTCCAAATAATTCCCTACCCCAATCGCGACTGTTCGAGACTCATGTTAAGATACTGGAACTGGAGGAACGAATGGGAAACCAGCCAATGGTCCTCATAGCTAGGTTAGATGACAATCGCACTTTGTACGCAGTCGAAAGAGAATCGCGAGGATTATATGTAGTTCTACAACTGGGCTCTTGGATCAGCATACATCAATTGAAATCGTTGGCCGTGGTAGCCCAGACCGAGCACGCAGACGTGCCGGTGAAGGGACTACTTTTTGGTTCAGCTCATTTAGAAACCTCGGCAGAACCATTGATCACACCAGAAGGAAGCAAATATACCAAGAAAAAGAGTCTCGCTATCGAAGCGATCCAATCTATGATCAAACGTCCATCTACACCACTATTACCAGAATTCCGTCCTCGATTAGTTGCGCCTGAAGCAGTACCCGCACCTGAACCTCAAAATGACACCCAAGCAACCATCTGCTTACCTGCTGTGGAGACGAAAACACATGTTACGTCCACTGAAATTTTTGATAACGTTCGAACCCAATACTTCGAATCACTCTATCTTTCAAAAACCTCCCTAGCTTATTTTGCAAAAGGTCCGTTATCACGAGCACGTGCGGCATTTCACCTCGACTTGGATGCAAATCTCGATATGAGCGAACTCGTTGCATTTCTAGAAAGTCTCGTACTATCTAGTACCATGCTTGACAAGAAATATCGAGATGGTGTACCTGTCTGCGTCTCATCTATCGATATTCATGACCAGAGTGCCGACGATAGTACAGTGAAAGCCAAAAGGAAGAATAGCAACAAAAAAATAAAGCCTGGGAGGAATGGGCTGTATCCAAATGAGGAATTGCTCATTAAACAATGGTGGATCGGCCTTAATGAGGAAATAGAGCCCGGAGCTCCAAGGTTATCAAAGAAAAATTTGGCGCAAACTCGTATAGCAGATTTACGTATTCGCGAAACACAACTCCAAATGATTGTAATACTTGAAATTTTTGCTCTACAGCCTTTAGTTTCGACAACTGAGAACCTGGAGGGAGATTTACCTAATCTACCGATCAATGATGATACAATCCAGAGGAAACAGAGGACACCCAAAGACCGAAAGCAGGACCATCTCACGATGCTTATTGAAGTTCATATAGATCGATTATGCATTTGGCAAACCATTGCAAGTGAAGCTATCAAAGCTCCAAATAAAAGCTCAGGCTCAACGTCCAACAATACCTTGAATCACACTGATAATATTCTCAAGGACTTTTGTATAGAGGTTATTGTGCCTTTCTTCTCGGCCCGTCTCCCTGATCGCTGTGATGCCATAAATCGCAGACTTGGAGGTCCCATTACCAAGTCGGCTTCAAAACCTATGGCTTCTAAAGCTGCAAGTTTTTCAAACACACTTACTCGGCCGGGGACTATCACCAAACGTCCTGTCCCCGTAAAGCAAAAGAAGAGTCTGCAGCGTGTGTTGACAGACGATAGAGAAAGACGCAGCATGTCAATAAGCTCAAACAGAGCCATTTCCTTGATGATGTCGGCTACCGATCCTACCATCCCTGGGCTGAAAAGTGAGACAAGTGAGGCTCCATCCCTGTCTAGCATACCTTCTGCCGAGTTTAAGCCTCTTCATGTTAATAGAGGTGGAGTTTTGAATTCCAAAAGATTTTCACAAAGAGAGGTGGATATGAGTACTCTTGCGCCAGATCCTAACTCAAAAGCAAAGAAACAAGCTGCCATTGACGCAGAATTGAAGGATGCTATATCAGCACTAAAGAAACCAAATCGTGAGCTTGCTGGTAAAGCTTTGGTCGAGACTGCCGAACGAAGATCTGCCTCTGCTGGACACCCTCGAAAATCCAAGAAGCCTGTCAGGAATCCTCTGTTTCAAGCCTTTCAATCAGTACAGATTAAAGCCACTCCTAAGGCCCACCGTCAAAAGGACATGTTCGGTGAATTTCAGTCGACTAGTGGCAGATCGAGAGATCTTGACCAAATGGAGCTTGGCATCATTCCCCCATCGAGTGTACCCACCATACCGCAATCCAAAATTCGCCCTTCGCACGACCTTGACCCCTTTCGAGATTCTGTACAAGCAACTCCAAGTCGAAAACCTGTCTCGAGTTCGTCTAGACCTACGAGTGACTTTGCAAAGCGTGACGCTGATTATGATGCAATACCACCTTCTTCACCATTGCAAATGCGCCGCTCTAGCGCACAGCTTTTCAACAGCATTCCTGATTCCGTCGTCAAAGGGCCTTCTCTGTCTTCTGTCCCACGAGGCAACTTTGAAACACCAATTAAAAGACCTTCACCATCCACATTCTATACTGGTATACAGGAAACACCATTAAAAGAAACACCAATAAAGGCTACACCCTTTAAGGAAACGCCTGTCCGCAAAATATCAGACTGGATTTCGGGTCACACCCATCCTTCGGGCCCTTCAAATGAAGACCAAGAGAATATAAGAGATGTGCCAGTGGCACTAGAAAAGATGAAACCCACACAAGTTTATAAGAAAGAAGAATCGTATTATGAGGCGTTAGGATGGAATGATGATGATATTGATGACTTGGCATGATATGACTGCATTTAATAGGAGTACATTGGAATTAAGGCTCATCACTGGAATGGTTTTCATGGCTGGTTGGCTGCATTGCATAGGGTTCAGGTTTAGCATAGCATTGGCGTATCGTATTAGCTAGCTATTTTACAACTTGACGTTGCATCGCATACACACTTACATAGGTAGATGCGAGATATAATAAATACACGAATATACAAATTACAATAATTATCTAAACGATTTCCAAAATGATGTTTGAAATAATTAAGCATTGTGGACTTTCCTTTTCTTTCTCCTCTAACCTTACCCCTACAGCAAGCTACCTGTAAAAATATTATGTCTGACGTTTTGTCCCGGCACGGCTTTCAAAACACCAGCTTACCGGGAAGCAAGCAAGCAAGCAATAAATAACAAGTGGAGCATCGACTCTCGCTCGCATGCTAGATAAACAAACTGATAATGATAAAACAAACTTTATATGCAACTATTTGCATCTGCATTTCATTCAATTCCTTTTTAGAAAAAGTATTTCAATGAAAGCATCACATCGATTCCCTTCTTCTTCTTCTACCCACCGAGCCTCAAAAATTGCTTTACTCATTTGCAGAGCAGAGCACTAAAAACTACATACATAGCTCGATTCCTCATTTCCGAATTCTGATATCCTGAACTTCGCAAGGGATTCGGATTCGATGCGCTTGGTTGGTTGTTATTGAGATATTAGAATTGGAGGTAAAGAAGGGAGATAGATATTTAAGACGAATAGGTCTCTCTCCCTCCCTCCCTCTTTCTCTCTCGAGCCTGAAAGAAAGAAAGAAAGAACACAATTCTTTATTTTCGGACTATTTTTCTTAAAAAAAATCTCAATAAACAATTACAAAGGATCATCTACTTGAGTTCTTCGCTTGATAAAGAAACCTCCATCAGAAACTCCTAATTTCCTCGGATCTCTCTCACACATATACTCTCTCAGAATGGATATCATGGCGCTCCTCCGGGCGAATCCCCTTGTTGATGGTATGTTGAACTACCCTTCTCTTCTTCCCAGTCCTCCCAATTCCCCTCCAACATGACCCCCACCCCCCCTCTCTTCCCCAGCGCACTCTCCCGCGCCCGCAATCCCCATTCTAACCAACCCGCACAGATCTTCTCCAAGCCCTCACCCCCTACATCACCAAAGCCTATCCCTACCTCCTCCAAGCCTACCCGCACCTCCTCGACATCCACACCTTCCTCCTCACACACATCCTACACCCTATATACATCTTCAGCATAACGAACCTCATGCCGCTTATCCTCCCGCTCTTCGAAGCCAGCATAAAAGTCGCGAGTCAGAGTCCCGGGGTGGCGGCCATTGCCGTCGTGCTGGCTATCATCTGGGGCGCGTTCTTCCTGATGAATCTGATGCGCAGGATGCTGGCGTGGGGATTGAGAATCGTGTTTACGTTGGTGTTTTGGGGCGTGCTGGGTGCGCTGGGGGTGGTGGTTTGGCAGAGGGGGGTGGCGAGGTCCGGGAGGGAATTGCTCGAGGCGGG
Organism: Sclerotinia spermophila; assembly: GCA_038090695.1. Classification (NCBI taxonomy): domain Eukaryota; kingdom Fungi; phylum Ascomycota; class Leotiomycetes; order Helotiales; family Sclerotiniaceae; genus Sclerotinia; species Sclerotinia spermophila. The sequence goes on along the minus strand of JBBMOJ010000474.1, from coordinate 25,754 downwards.
GTGGTGGTTGGTGGATGTTTTTTGGAGTGAGTATTCGAAGGCGAAGAGGGAACAGGAGTGTAGAAAATAGAAGGGGGTTATGAGGGGTGGAGGGGGAAGGAGGAAGGGATGGATAACGATTTCATGGGGGCCTTTTTGGGATTGCGGGTTGGGGGTGGTGGTTTTGGTCGGCGTTTGGGATTGGAATTGGGATTGGGATGGTTCATTGACGATATATGGGAAAAATGGGGCATATCAATGGGGAGGAAGAGGGGGGTTAGGTGAGTGGAAAATGCATTGGATATAAGGGCATATGCTTTGGGGCATCGGCAGTGATTGGTTGAGCGTTGTGGTTACCGTCTGCCATCAGTCAGTGAATAGGGCAATCAAAAAATGAACACAATACGACATTATTCGGGCATTGGCACATTTTGAAAAGCAAGCCCGGGACAGAAAGTATAAAATCTTAATATATCTCCAATCTTTGATACTTTCAAATATTTTCGGATATGACAATTCACCAAACATACGCCAACGCTATGCATCATACAATCATTTCTCCCTAACGCCAGCCCGATGCCCTCTCCAATTCCGTGTCTCCTAACCAGCCCTGCGCCTCTACCTGTGCCGAGATTCGAAGTATGCCTGGCTAACCATCTGTGCAGCTATCTTGATATTCCACATAGCGCATTTAATTTTAATTTCCAAATCCGAACGAAGCCAACTTATTCCGGTTCATCATATTCCACCTCATCATTTGGTTCATTTGGTTCCTTTGGTTCCTGCGCCTCATGAAATTGAATAGCATCATCAATGTAACTCAAAATCCCACCTACACTATCCTCACTCTGGACATCCAACCTCAAATAAGACACCATACTGAAGCTATCAATCAATCCCGCAACTGCCTTATTCAATCTGCGGAAACTATTCCCCTTCATCAATGTTTTCGCATCCTTTGCCTCTCCCTCCCCATCATCTTCTTCCTGATCATCATCCAATAACGACGTATCCGGATCTAAGAATCTTTTGAGTTCCCTTTTTGCGACTTGTCCTTTTACTAAATCCATTTTGGATAGAATATTGACATGCGGAACCTCGAGCATAATCATCGCACTCATAGCAGATAGAGTGCCTGCGAAAAACTTTGCGCGATCAACCACAAACGTCGCTTCTAATAGATATGCCGCGCATAGATTAATATCCAACGCGCCTGTCCTAGTCAAGAATTTTACCAGAGCAGGTAAGATCGGGATATGTGTATATAACTCTATCTGGCCTGGCATATCGATTATAATGAGATATTCTTCGGTGAGAGGCTCAATGGCTTCGGAAAGGAAATCGAGATTCTCGAGGAGAAATTCGAAACAATAGATTAGACCGCCGTTAGGGCCAAGACCCATTTCTTCCATGACATCTTCGAGGGATATAAGATCTTTGATGTCGAGATCGGGTTCATGTGAGAAGGTTTCCGCAGCGGGGTCGAGGTTGATATAGAAGCAGGAGCGACGATTGTTGTGGAGATGGTTTATGAGACCAGTGCAGAAGGTTGTCTGGAGGGAGGAAGGGGGAGATTAGTTTATATAGAAATCGAATTGTTGCATGAGGAGATTCATAAAAGACAAGACTTAAATGCGAACTGGCTAAAGTCTAGAAATCGAACAGAAGCGCATAAAAAGAAAAGACTTACTTTTCCTGCACCAGCAGGACCCATTACTAGGACACCAAATTTACTCATTTTGAATAATTATGGTAGATAGCTAATATTAGTGGTGGGTAGTATGCGACGAGAAAAGTATTTGTATTTATATTTGTATGTGTTTGTGTTTGATCGCTTTGGAGAGCAATGATATTTTGTAGATAATCTACTCGTAGTTTCAGACAGTAAAAATGTTGATAGTGGGGTTAGCTTCTACTAGTAGTTCTATCAGCAAAAGAAAAAAAGATTCAGCCTTCTCGTTCTCGGCTTAAGCGATAGAAATTTCTTTGGACAAGGCTGAGGAAACGGAATGATTCTAGAAGGAGTCTGTAGATAGCAAATTAGATAGAAAATTCTAAATTATTAGTACAGTACAGAGTAGAACCTATCTACGGGATACTAGGCAAGGCCCGCCTTGGTACGAATGTCAAACCTATCAAGGTACAGAGTATCCATCTTAGATATCTATCTATCTATTCACAATTCTTCGGCGGTCATAATACCTCAACAGACTACACCACTACGTATATAGGGAAGCAAATTGAGCCAAGATGATGATGATGATGATGATGATGATATGGATTGCCCCAAACATAGTATTATACAGAGAACTGTACCACAAATAGCTTCGGAGCGAGGGTATTGTGAATCAAAATGTTCGGCGTCCGAGATGAATTCTAGGCAATTGAGACCGATGAACCACTATTTGATACAGTTAACCAATCATTTGAGTCACTATCTCCAGATCATCACGCGTATCTGTATGATAATCTGATAAAGAAGGCAGTTGAACCTGCAAGTCACTCACTCATCTTCAGTACCCCTGTATGGAATCAATCTTGCATGAGTGAGCATCTATGAATCTTACATACAAATTACGACTTTGCCGAATGGAAAGAAAAGCATGACGGGCGGTGAAGTGTTCCGTATCATATGGGAAAGTGTACTACTGGGCTGTCGGCCAGCCTGACAACAGACTGCTTGCTTCTATGTAGGTAGGTACTGTGTACAAGCCTTGAGAAATGGTGCAATTCTACAATTTTACAATTTTAAATTAATAACCAATTGGATTTCGTAGCACAGACATATTCTTTGTTGAACCCCACCTTCCCCCCCAAAAAAATCCCAATCACAAACTTTTCCTTTTCCTTACATCTTACATCTTACATAGATAGATCCTTTTCTCTCGACCCTTTTAACCTTCTCACTTCTTTCTTCATTCCTAACAACAACACTTCTTAATAAATTATCTTGTTGTCTCATTTTCTCATTCTCTCGCAAACAACACTCTCTTCTCTTTCATCCCCTCACATACATCAGCCGCAATCATGGTTCAAGCCAACGGATCAAATGGGGTTTCCCACCACAACCAAGGAACTTTCCTCTTCACCGTAAGCTGGCCTTTTGACTCGATAATACATTTTCTTTACTGATTATTTTATCTAGTCCGAGTCTGTGGGTGAGGGACATCCAGACAAGATCGCCGATCAAGTCTCCGATGCTATTCTCGACGCATGCTTAGCTGAGGACCCTCTCTCCAAGGTTGCTTGTGAGACTGCTACCAAGACTGGTATGGTTATGGTCTTTGGTGAGATTACCACCAAGGCACGTCTCGATTACCAAAAGGTTATCCGTGGTGCCATCAAGGATATTGGATATGATGACTCTTCCAAGGGTTTCGATTACAAGACTTGCAACGTTTTGGTTGCCATTGAAGAACAATCCCCAGATATTGCTCAAGGTCTTCACTACGAGCAAGCTCTTGAGCAATTGGGTGCTGGTGATCAAGGTATCATGTTCGGATATGCCACTGACGAGACTCCTGAATTATTCCCTTTGACCCTTCAATTGGCACACAAGCTCAACGCTGCCATGTCCGCTGCTCGCAGAGACGGAAGCTTGCCATGGCTCAGACCTGATACCAAGACTCAAGTTACCATTGAGTACAAGCATGACAACGGAGCTGTTGTTCCACAAAAGGTTCACACCGTTGTTGTCAGTGCTCAACATGACGAGAACATCACCACCGAGTCTTTGAGAAAGGAGATTTTGGAGAAGATCATCAAGAAGGTTATCCCTGCCGAATACTTGACTGAGGAGACCATCTACCACGTAAGTTGAACTTTACTTCTCTTGCCATGATAATTTTCTGACATATCCCTTTCAGATTCAACCATCTGGACTTTTCATTATTGGTGGACCTCAAGGAGATGCTGGTCTTACTGGCCGAAAGATTATTGTCGACACATACGGTGGATGGGGTGCTCACGGTGGTGGAGCTTTCTCCGGAAAGGATTTCTCCAAGGTCGACAGATCTGCTGCCTACGTTGCTAGATGGATTGCCAAGTCATTGGTCAATGCCAAACTTGCCAGACGTGCTCTCGTCCAACTTTCATACGCCATTGGTGTTGCCGAGCCACTCTCAATCTTTGTTGACACCTACGGTACATCCAGCAAGACCTCTGATGAACTTGTCGAGATTATCAGAGCCAACTTTGACTTGAGACCTGGTGTCATTGTCAAGGAGCTTGATTTGGCCAAGCCAATCTACTTCAAGACTGCTAAGAACGGTCACTTCACCAGCCAAGAATTCAGCTGGGAGAAGCCAAAGACCCTCAAGTTCTAAATAAAAGAATAATAAACTCAGATACAACATCAGTACAGGACTCAACGTCTTTGTACAACCAGGATTCCCTGTATTTCCTACGGATATCTAACGGCGCAATGATTGATGAACGGCATGGTCTCAACGACCTTTGGGGCCAATATATGGCGGGAGTTTTTTTTATGATATCATTCACATTTTTTTTATACACTGCTTTTGAACAGCGCTTTATTGCATGATAAAAGCACTATTTTCTGAGTTTCTTCTCATCTGTTTTCCAAAGATAACACAACAAAAGACACAGACGAAGATAAAAAGTCTTTCAACATAGACCGTAGATAAGGCGGGCAATGGGTTATTATTGTTTTCGGGGATGGGAGGTGTGGCATACATAGCATTCGGCGTTACGGAGAACTTCAACATCTTCAATATAGTCGGAGAATACCTTGGGCAGGTTGCCTTGGAGAGGATTCTCAGTTGCTATTGTGCGTGGAGCGCAGCTTGATTTGAATTGAATTGAGGATAGACAATCATCTCATCATGATTTGATGGTTGGAAGAATAGTTTTTTTTGGAATTAGTGGGGGAATAGGAATTTAAGATTACTGTTCTTTCTCTACTTTTATTGTTTTATATATGCATGAGTGATCTGAAGTGATTTTAATCTGTGAAAATGTAAGAATTTGGGCGTCGGTAGTCATGTCAACCCCTAGAGGTTCTCTTCCCACCCAATTTCATACTTTGTTTCAATTTTTATCAAATTGTGTATCTTCTTTGACTAATGATTGCTATTGTGTAGGAATATTTCTTTGTGGATTGGTTCATATTATTCGCAGAATTCATTGAAGTATGAAGTTTGTGATGGATAGCGCGAGGCTGAGCTTGAGATTGCAATTGCAATTGATATTGAAAGTTGAAGGAGAGAGAATAGTTGCGGATAGAAACGGCATTGGGGATTTGAGAACGGTATTGAGGTATTGAGGTAGGAAGTAGGTAGGTAGGAAGTAGTAAGTACCTAGCCAAATAGGTAAGGTAACTAAGAAACTAAAGCGCTAGTGGGTATTGTCGGTCTCGGATTGTTGGTGCAGGGGATGTTTGTGGGATGCTTGAGGGGAATTGGTGGAGGTGGAGGCGGAGGTGTTGGATGTCGGAGTAGTTAGGATGTTGAGGGGGTGGATGGGATGAGTGGCAGAGGAGGGGAGAGGGGAGTGGGAATGGGGGTTTTGAGCTTGTGGTTGTAGATGAGAATAAGAGGGATAGAATGCGGTTGAAGTAGTGGTGAGAGTAGAAGCGAAGAGTCGAGAGGAGAATATTATCAGGATAGGACAGATGGTACTACTTTATAATACAGATATGAATCGACGATAATGTGACGGGGTAAGTTGACGAGAGGAAGAAGGGGGTATGTATGGAAATAGATGAATAGATAGATAGATAGATAGATAATACAGTACGTATGGATGTAATACTGTATATAAACGGATTATTAATCTTGACATTCGAAATATCTTCAGATTATAGTTTGAATGCGATACGCCGTGGGAGTTAGAAGCGAAGCATACAGGAAAGAGATTTCATATCTTCCCAATATAACTTGATATAGCGATACTGGTAGGTAGTCGAGACAAGAAATTGTAAGTTAGTTAGGCAGTCATGACAGCAGAAACGACTATTAGTATATCACTTTCATCGTATTTCCTGCGATCTTTGTCATATCTCCATCTCTAATAAACACAAATACACAAACCCTCGATTACCCATCCATCTACGACATAAAATCTCGAGAAAAATTAAACTCAAAGTATATATATATACATAAATAAATTCGCAATCCATCAATCATCACATGATCAAAAATAATAAAGTCTTCGTGGCTCAGTTGGTTAGAGCGTTGGTCTCATATTTCTTATATATGAGGTGGTTGACAAACAATCACTTTAGCCATCCAAAGGTCGAGAGTTCGAGTCTCTCCGAGGACAGTTGATTTAGTTTTTGATTTTTTGCTTTTGTTATGGGGGATTGATATACTTGGGGTGGGGGGCGGGGGAGAGGGAGAGGGAGAGGGAGAGGGAAATATGTGTGTGTGTGGAATGGAATGGAATGGTGAGGATTTATTTGGTTGGAGATTGGGGATGGGAGCCACTCTTTGGGGGGTTTGGGGGATGTGATTCTCGTTCATGTTATATTTTGCTACATTTATTGTACATAGATGGTATGTATGTATGGTAGTGGTAGAAATGGGAGAATCGGGGTTTTTTTTGATTGATTGATTGATTGGGCCATTGATGCAGAGATAGATAGCATTATGTGGTAATCACACGAGGTTCATCATACATCTTGACGCAAGAACCAAACAGTGTCAGGAGTAGATCAGACGTATCAGGACCAGAACACTCTTAAGATCCCATGAACCAAAAGATAGCCCGGCAGATGAAGAATGAACTTGTATCACGATACACCCGTCTGCAGACTACCTATCTATCTATCTATCGAAGCTGATATTGAAATGCTGACGATTATGTGGTGTAAAGCGATTTTCACCAGATGACGAATTGTAAAACATCCTCATGAGGAACACCCGCAGAGATGAAGAAGGAGATAAAAATCATATTACTGGATGAGGAACCGCGCGATGTGGTGACCGAAATCAATAGCTCGAGATACGATACATCTCTTAAAACAATAACCTGTATTTTATATTCCTGAAGTTGACGATATGTAACTACGGGAAAATCAAAGACACCAAGGAGAAAAAAAAAATAGTTAAGAAGCTCTCTCAACCATTGAACTCTATTAATGCGCGAATGGCTAAAAGAAGCGGCGTCTATCAAACATCAAGCATCAGCGCGATAGCTTAATGAACGGCGCGTCCGGATACCTCTTTGGTTCGAGCTTCACAATCTTTTCTCCAATTTCGGAGATTCTCCAAATGAGATGAGATATTTGGAGATGCGAGAAGAAAGAAGATCTTTTGCTAGTTCAGGGGGAGGCTTAGACTTAGACTTAGACTGTGGAGCTACTGTAGTCTGTATGTATTAGCTGGATTTTATTCTTTGCGTGAAGGAAGCCGTGATGGGATAAATTAAATTAAATGATGGATGGATGGATGGATATGGGAGGTGGAGCACTGTACTGGAGAGATATGAATGATCGGTACTAGGATGATGATGATGGTGGTGATGATAGACGAGGGTTTGGTATGGAGCTTGTCTTTTGTGATATTTTGGGAGGTTTGGGTGGAAAGCGGAACTGGGGAGGGAGGGAGGGAGAGGGGAGGGGAGGAAGGGGAAAAATAACGTTGATGTTTCTATGTATTTGTTCGGAGGATATGGGAAACGAAACGAACGAAACGAAAGATCGCATGAATGCACGAGTGGAGTTGACAGGACGGGTAAAATTCTGACATCTTGTGTACTCTGTAAGATTTGCTGGGTGATGGTGGGTATTGAGCGTAATCGCGTTCACTGCATGAAAAAGATGAAAGTAGACACCGAGTGGTAGTTTTGAGCGCAGAAATATGTAATACCACAATACTCTCAGCATAATTCACGAATTTGACGAATTTTGTATGTACAGTATAGTATGTACAGTATTGTATTCAAATAGAAGAATGAATATCTTTTCATCAAGGCTAGATCCGTCGATTTTCAAGGAGATGAAAAGTGGAGTCGAGGTACTGGTACTGTAGTCCCCGTATACAAGGTGAGTACTCTTCCTGAATCCTGTGGTAGAATATGTATGTTATGTACAGTAGTAAGATGAAGAAGACTGTGAAAGGATTTAATTTTAGAAATTGAGTCGGGGGTTCTCAACTTTTGTCTCTTCTGTTCGTCGGGAATTAAATGTGGTTGGTTATTTTGCGGATGATACCCGGAAGTGTAGACTTTGTAGAGTTTTACATCATATATTGGGGGTTCGGTTCTCAATATGTCTGATGTGTGTGTGTGTTGTGGAAGAAGAATCTAGAGTGAAGATTCGAGATGGTTTTGGAATCTGGCAAATGTTTAATCGTTTATACTTCTCATGTTGATGAAGGGGGTTCACGGGGTTGAGGCAAATGTGGCGATGATATGATATCAGAACGTGACTGGAGTGTTTTTGTAAGAAGTTAGAATGAATCAAATGTTCCAGATACAATAGCTTTCGCCTACCTACTCTGTAAAGGGTCAAAGGACATCATATGAAATTTACTCCGAATATTTGATAGTTATCCGATGTACAGATACGCGTTCAACGAGATTTCGATCGGGTGGCTGTGAAGAATCGTCTAGAGCAATGTACTGTATGTACCGATAGGGCAGCTGTGATCAAGCGAGGGCCATAGTAATTTCCAGTGCCTGACTACTCACCGGAACGGGTCATTCAATGGTACTATGGATCAAATTAGAAAACGTTTAGCGCTCACTAAAGGATTGGTTTGGCCAATGTAATTTATTCCTCTAGGATGAGGTGCCATCTTCCCATACGCAATGAATGTGGATGTATCTTTGTGGTTTGTGTGCATACGGAGTAGATCCAGAGATCAGAGGATGGGTCGTATGGAGAAATGAATTTCAATGTACAGTATAATGTTGCTAAGAATAGTCTGAACTTGGAAATTCATAGTAAATTGATTCGAGACAAATAGTGGTAGTTTCTTGGTATTAATCATGGAATGAGTTTTCTGTTGGCGGACGCCTCATCATGTAAGGGTAATTGTAAAACGTCTCACTCGAAACCTTATGTTCTACATAGGTAGTGGTCTAGGTAGTGGTCTAGGTAGTTTGGTCAAGAATGTGCGGTTATATTCATGTCTCTACTCGTACACAGCATTACTGACGTAAGAAGCGTAATCGGTGTCGAGTGTAATCGCTGTGGATTACCAATGATGTGATGATGGGGTGCACTAAGATGACTGTTTGGCTGCTTATTGTTCGGCGTAATGGTTATGGTTGTACGAACAGGTGAATCCTTTTGTGAATGATTGGAAGATCAAAGTACAGTTGCACCGCAGACTTGGGTGTGGATAATTTGATACGTTGTTGTCCTCGAGCATTACAGTACCTACTGCATCTCTGGTGATCAGGGGTAAAGGGTCTATCGGCAAAAGAGAAGATCGGATCTATTGGCCCTTATCTTCCATATTCTATCTATCCTACGAGTATCCACTCAGTTATTGATAATTATATGGCAATTTCTATGCACATTGGCGCGCACATGCAGACTTAGACTTTCGGGCAGAGAAATGAACGGATACTGATACTGATGGTATTTGTTATTGAGTTTATTGGCTTAGGATGAAGCGCTTGACGATTCATAATTTCTATGTACGGAGTAGTATATATATATATATGTATGTAAGGGGAATGAATATATGAGAAAAAGATTGGATGGACGGAACATTGAAATTTTGGATTGCGTTAACTCATGATCCACCTTAAGAGGTTATTTAACCAATCAAATCAGAGCGTACCTGAAATTTATTCCATTTTTATTCCATGTATCCACTTAATCCACTTATTATTATCTTTATTTATATACTATTCCTTATTAATCATAGATAGTACCATGTTCGTCCGTACTTCCAAACTCCAATTTAATACCAAGTACAGAGTACAGAGGTCCCTTTTCTTTTTATCTCCATATCTATCCTTTATCCTGGTTCAACGGCAGCAGTCACTACCTACCAATTTTAGTCAAAAACTCTTTTTCTCTTCAATCTTGCAGAAAATAAGAGGAAATACGCACCGTAGAACAAAAAGAGTAAGCACCAATGAGGAATGATTCTTGTAAAGTGTAAATCGTATTGTTTACTATACTACTCGTACTGTATACTATTATTGCTAAGCGTCAATCTTAATCCATAGTCCCCCCCGCCCCCTTTGAATTGATTTAATCTCAATTGGATCTCAATTCTTGATCGAAAAGACTTGTTAGACTCTCACGACTCTCTCTCTCTCTCTGAAAGAATAAACCTTATCCTCCTCCTCTTTCATCCACCATCCACCCATCCCACCCCCCCCCCCCCCCCCAGCTACTCCTCAATTTCAATCCTGGACATCATTAAGCCTAATTACTACTGTGATCGTTTATCTTTCATAGTTGGGGGTTCAATCTCTTTCGATTCTTTTGATCCATTCTATCTCCCCGTCCCTCATTTTCCCCCCTCCTCGAATTAAACCTTTTCCAGTCGTCTTCCTGGATTGCACATCTTTTTCCTTTTCTTCTTCCGGTCTTTATCTAAACCCTAATGTTTTGATACTGCCATCTGGGCCTTATAGAAAGAATGGCGTCCGTCGCAGATCTACAACCAGACGCTCACCCCTCTACTCCTGATTATGAGACCCATTACGCTTCAAATAATCAATTGATTCCATCTGATCTCACGGACTCAACTACCCCGGTCACCCTTTCACATCCACTTCCACAAGAGAGCCAACATCGGCCAAATCCTAAGCCAAAGAATCCTACATATTCGCAGTACTCACAAACACAGTCAGCCACAGCCCGATCGCGCGCATATTCAACAGCTTCCTCGTCGTCAGTAAATTCCGTTCGTCGCAAACCTTTACCTGTAAGTGCCTCGCCTTTGGCAACCAGGTTTTCCACCAGGTATTCCACGGCGGAATACTTCAGTCCATCTATCGAAGAAGTACCAGAGCCGGATTTTCCGCATTCCAGGTATACGAATGTGGCGGATAGTCCAACACTTTACGAATTTCCATCGGATATAAAAAGCGCTATACCATTTGCCCCAGAAAGTTCTAGCACCAGAAATTCCATCCGGAGTTCAATAAGAAGTTCAAGAAGCTCAAAAAGCTCAAAAAGTTCTAAAAGTGCTTCGAAAGCACAACGGCCATCATCAAAGTATGTTGTTTGCTAGGCCTCCACTATTTCTGACATCTGATAAAACTTATTCACTGTTTCATGTTGATGCTAAGATTGTTTTAATTAGGAGATATTCCAGCGAACAGATCGCTTGGACTGCAGTGACGCCAGCGCTACCAGAACAACCACAGGATAACGAAGAACAAAGTTTTAGTCCAAAGAGTCCGAACCTCTTAGTTCCGTCTCATACACGTCCACCGGGAGCCTCGAGGAATGCAAGTTTGGTTAGTGATTCGCCTTTGAGCTCTGATTCGGAATCTACTGGTCATTGGTACGGGGATTCAAGTCCAGGAAGTCGTCCAGGTTCTGCTACTATGTCCATTTTCTCATCCAAAGCTACAACACCACATAATATTATACCTAATGCTCCGGCACGAACCTACACTCACGAATCTCACGACTCTACTTCAACTATACAAAAACCTAAATCGCCAAGCAAACTTGGTTCTTTCTTTAGCTGGGGAGGCGCCGCATCCCCATCGAGCTCAACGACGACCTTTTCGGAAGAAAAGGCAGAGTATTCTCCAAACTCTCCTGTCCCGTCGTCAAATGCATCACCGCATAAGGTTTTCGAATTTGAGGACTCCCGTTCGAGGACAAATAATACTAAAGCGCTACCGGCCGCGATCGATATTCCCAAAGCCAATGCAGATGCGGCCATTTATTTCGAAAACGCATATCTACAAATACCCATAGCGACGCCTAGTCCGCCGCCTTTACTGGTTGAAGAAATGGAGCAAGAATTGAAGGACATTAGCCAAGAGCTGGCATCTTCCATACGAAGGGAGATGGACCTGGAAGATCTTGTAGACAGGTTACAGCTCGAGGCCCAAAATTCAGGAACAAATACTAGCAAGCGAACAAGTGATTACTTTTCGGATTCTGGTACAAGTGTGATTCCCAGATATGGAGATCCCGATCCCAAGCAGGACGAGCTTGATCGAATACAAAGAAAGACAGAACAAGAGAAGGCTTCTATTAGATTAGAACTGACAAACAAGCTACAAGATGAGAGAGCTATAAGAAAACAGCTTGAAACACAAATCAAGTCCTTAGAAGAGAGAGCGGCTCAGGTAACCTTCTCCAACTTGAAAAGAGATGAATGCAACTAACATAGTTCCTTAGGTTGATCTTGCAGCTATAAATTCCGTGGATGCTGACGGACGACTCAAAGAGTTGGAGGCAACTTGTGAGAATCTTCGACGCAAATTGTCTGAAGAGAAACAAATTAGGGAAAACTTTGAAGATCTTTTGACGGCACTCAAAGCAGACCTTGAAACCTCTCATAATGAGCGTGACAATTTACGAGATGAAATTGTCCCACAGCTCAAGGCGCGTGTCGAAGGACTCGAAGCACAAGCTGCAGAGCATGAAAAGCTGACCTACGAGCAAAGCAAGATGAATCAAGAACTCCAAACTCTCAAGCAGGAGAACACCACGTTGATCAACGCCCAAAGGTTACAAATGGAGATTAACCAGTTCAATTCCCTTTCGGCAGAAGACGGCATAGGTAGTATAAGCAGTCTACCCAGGTCGAGATCATCCATAATGAGCATTGGGGGCATTGGGAGCACTGGTGGACTCGGTGGTATGGGTGGTCTAGGTGGCTTGAAGCGGGCCAACTCTCTTGCTCATACTGGTAAAACCGCTAGATCACCCAGTGGTGGATTGTCTAGGACAACCTCCGTCAAAACTGCTGAGTCTAGAGATGCTTTGGCAGAACGAGTAAAGGATATCGAACTCCAACGAGATTCTCTACATCGTGCTCTCAAAAGCTTGCTCGAGCGTCAAGAGCACCAGAATCGTGAAAATGAAAAGAAAATTCGCCAACTGGAAATGGAAAGAGACCGTGCTTTGAACCAATCCCCGAGACGACAAGGATATGACAAAGAAGTTGCGAATCTGAGAGAGGAAATCAACACCCTTCGCCGTCGTGCTGATGAAGCAATTGAGCAGAAGTGGCAATGTGAAAAAGGTCTAGGTGGTTTGAAGATGGATCTCGATCGCGCCGAACAGGAAATTGGTTCACTAAGAAGCTTGTTACAAGAGAAGGACATATTAATCAAACGGTCTAGTACAGATTCTAGGCCCGGCAGCTCACGCGCAACCTCTGAGACGCTTGAACGATCATACCGGGATCTCCAGTCGGCTTACACGGCTTCTTTGGAGCGAATCAAGGCCCTTGAAATCTCGGCCTCTAGTGACGAAGATACTGCAAGAGCCATGGAGCAGTTGGAGAGAAGCTTGTCTAATGCAATTTCAGAGAGAGATGTCGTAAAACAGGAGCTTGAGGCAGTCAAGCAGCAATCAGAATCTTTGAGAGACTCCGAGAAGGTACACCTTCAGGATGAGATGCAATTGGCAGATGAGCTACGTGAATCGGCCAGGCGAGTTGAGGAATTGGCTGGACAAGTCAGACTGCAGCTTGCTTCAAACAGCACCCTCAGGCAGCGTTTAGCTGAAGCTATTGAGAGAGGAGAAAAGGAGCAGAAAGCCAATGCTCAAAAGATCACATTCCTCCAAACCAAGCTAAAGGCTCTTGAGGAACAGCTTATGGCTGCTCAGAATATTTCTGAGATGAGAATTGCTCGTCATGAAGATGAGATTCGTGAAATCAAGGACAGCCACAATATCCAGCTTCTTCGCGTCAAGTCGGAACTCCGTTCTCCTCGTTCATTCGGGCCTAAAAGTCCCATGTCTCCATTGTTCGCCAATGCGAAGAGGGTACCGCGACTCTCCATTACCACATCCGGCAAAGGAATGTCGGTATCTGATGATTCAAAGGTTGAGCACTTGAAACAACAAGTTGTCAACCTAGAAGTTGCTCTTGTAGAAGCAGATAGAGAGATGGAGGAAGTTGTCGGTCGTATGAATATTGCACAGATCGAAGTGATGGAATTGCAAAACGAAAGAGAAGAAGCCGTACGTGAAACGAAGAAATTGCAGAACATGATTGAACAAGAAAGATTGAGGGCTTTCGAGGGGAGATTTGCAAGTCTTAACTCGTCATCATAATGAATTGGGAACTGTTGAGGAAGACGGTGGTTTTAAGATTGTTTTATCAAGCGACTTTAGCGTTTGTCAGTCTGGTGGTGATATTCTATCAGCACCTTTACTTTATTAATCATCCGAGAGCTCCGGAATTTTGGTCATGAGTCTCAAAGGATGGGTGAACAAGGAGTTTTATTTATTATTGATTGGCATTAATTTTTTGTCATGAACAAAATGCATCAAATAGAATGGGCCAGTTTTGTGGCTTTTGCATCATATTACATATACTAAGGTCGAAAGATATCTTGGTGGAGTCGAATGGTATATTATCTAATATTGTTTCCAAGGTGGTGGAACAAAAGATGGGTTGCGGGCAAGGAAAGGGAGATGGTTGTAATTAGTTTGGGAATAGGCCTCGTTGGGAGAGAGGAACAAATAAATATGGGTATAGAGATACGTGGAAAGCGGTAGCTAGTATGGTTATTTATTGTATATTGTATATACTGGATTTTTAGATACCAGATGGTAGGATGGGATGGGAGATAGAAGTAGATGGCTGGTTGCAAGTCACTTATCTTACTTGGTCTTGAAGCAGATGGATGAATGGAATGGAATGAGTTGAATATATATGTGATGTTTTTATCGTGTGATTTGATTTTGTGGGTTTCTGGCTTTGAAGTTGGATAGATACTAGGGATATTATTAAATCTTTATCATGGTGTAGAAAAGAGTACTGTTATTATTACTCTTTTAGCTATTTCTATTTCTGTTTCTGGAGACGTCTCCAACGAACTAATGTTTATAGCATGTTTATAGCATATATCTATTCTAATATAGAGATAGAGATTGAAAAATCTGTAGTATCTGAGTCTCTTTTGACTCTTGAGGCTCGAAACTTGGAAGTTAGAGGCTTTGTTGGGGGATATTGATTTTTTTTTTGGGAAAAGAGAGGAGAGGGGTGGGGGTATGGGAGGATGGAATGTTGTAATGTCATATTGTTTAGGGGTTATTTGATAATATAATAATTGAGATATTGTTGGAAGAAGGATAGGAGGATAAGAAGAGAAGGGTTAGATTTATATATTCTTGTTGAGGAAAAGGGAATGTGTGGTATTGCTTTCTCTTGAGTTTTGTTTTTGTGGATGTTTGGTTTGGGGGATGGGATGGGATGGGATGGAAAAGGGGGAGGGGGGGAATTGAGGAGTTAATAATATTTTGAAGGAATCGAGTCGAAATGAAAGGTGAGGAAATAGATTAGGGGTAAGATATTGCAGATACTAAGGATAGAGAGGATGATTTAAATACAATATAGGATATTTTCCTGATATATATATATATTATTCTAGAAAACAATCTCATCATATCCCCCACCGTCTTTCAGATTTTTACCTCAAACCTCATATCCGTATTCCTGCACTAGAAAACTAATCGTTGAGCTTGTATACTCTACCCCCCCTCTATCTCGCATCCGCTAAGGCTATTTGTTCGCTTCGCTTAGCTTGAGCAAAGCGTGATTGGATGCTTCTATTATTACTATGACGCCATTCATCGTGCTATATAGTTGTTTCTATTTTACTTTGCTTGTATTATATATATACTTGTACTTGTGGTGATCTGATGTATTTGAACGGCTGGTCTGATTGAGATGCTATTCTGTTAGTACGATTGTACAATTTCTCATTTCTCATACTATATTTTGTTATGATCGAACTCTTGTCTTTATATTTAAGACTATATATACAAGAGAGCAGATAGGTGTATAGTAGATTATCAGGTGTATGAGGGAAGAAGATCGGATGGCACTCATTTGTCACTCATGAAAGAAACGAACATGGAAATATCACAAATAACGTGACAAGATACTTGGAAATTGACGAAGAAGCGAAATTCTACTCTCCTCACGGTATATAAGATAAGAAATCCGTTCCTTATTAAGAAATTAGATTAATACTCTAGTGATAGGACTTCGAGATATCACATATCAGCTAGTCCATTTATATCCTGACTCTCTCAATTATCCACAATTTCAACAGTAGTAAAACCAGGATCGCCCCTACAATCTCCGTCCGATCTGAATATTTGTTAGCAAGTCCTTCATAACCGCCAAAATCGACAATACTAATCATCTATACGTGACTAGACGGCAGATTGAGGCTATCTCACTCAGGATGGATATAATAGTGAAGCCAGGATGCTTCTCTATCGCGTGCCTACGACAGGAAGTGCACTCGCAATAAAAGACTCCAATTCCACCTTCTTCTCAACTTGAGATTTTCTGGCGTGGATCCTTGATTCGCTATCAATGGCAAATTCTTCTCCTCCTCCGTAGGGGCCTTATTTGACAGTGATATTCACCCCACTCTATACCGTCAAGATATCAACTCAATGGCGTTAGGGAGTTTAGTACAGGTTGGAGTTTCGTTGCAGATAAGAGGTATATTTATTGGTATGACGTACCAAACATACCAACACGGATGCATGGCACATTGAACATACTTACCTGCAAGTTCCATGATACTTAAAGTAGAAGTGGATGGAATCCAATGGAATGTTAGTCAACGGGACGTATGATGACAGTAAATCATAACTTCTACAATTTATAGGAAAGGGGGTAGTCAAAAATTATCAGTAAAATATTGATTCGAAGTGGAATCAGTGTTCTTGGGAGCGGCTTACTTTATAGTACAATTCCTTATACATCACATGATTTCAGATGAGATATTATGCATGTCTAACTTAGCAATAGAAAGTGGCTAGGGGGGAATTGCTCTTTCTGGTTGCAGTTTTTCTTTGAGATACTCCCAATTCATGTGGCTATTGCCGTATTTCTTAACACATGTGTTTTGCATGATCAGGCCCATTGATTCATTGATTGATTGAATTCATGCAACAATTTGGTTGTGCAGATTCGAGATCACTTCACTCGAGGCTTATCGTAGGTCCTCATGCCTCTTTTTTTCCAAGGCAAATAGACACTAGTCTTTCCCCATCCCAAAATTGAAATATGAGTTTTCTTGCTTTGGATCATCCTCCACTATACATCTATATTCAGAGGAACCTTGGCGGATACAAATTGGCAACATATATTGTTATGCCTGGCGAACTTTTGCTCTTGATAACCTATATCCATATACCAAACTCCATTATTGCAAATGCACGCTTCGCTTTCCTTCCAATTCCAATCCTTAACAAATAAGATGACCCCTTTTAACTTCTCGTACTTTGTAAGCCACACATCAATGCTGGCTTCAGTCGCTATCCTCCCCATTATCCAGCGCCTCGTCATCTACCTCCTTTTCTTCTGGCTCTTCAACATCGAATTTCTCTTCTCCATCATCTTCCCGTGCTTCACCCTCCCCTTCTTCTTCACCCTCCCCTTCCTCTCCCTCCATTTCCTCATCATGATCTTCATCTCCATCTATTTCCTCATCATCATGATCTTCTTGTGTCTCTCCACTGCCCCCACTGCTCTCATCTCGCCTAATCTTTTTAGCCTTCGGTTCTCCATCTCCTTCTCGATCCAACATTTCTGAATCGCCATCTCCGTCTTCACCCCCCGCTTGACTTTCAACCACTTTATCCGCTGCGACTTTCTTTCTATATGTATTTCTCTTGTCGCTTTGCATTTCGATGAACTCTGAAATTAGTTTATTTATGATTAGCATGTGGTATCCCCCTTAGTATGTCCCCACAAAATGCGCATGTCCATCCAATATAGAACTGAATACTAACTCGCGAGTTCCGCCTCCAACCTCGGTTTAAAATCAGGAAATTCCAGATCATCCAATGCCTTGAAAACATCTTGCGGCGCTATCGTTTTAACATTTCGACTGTGTGCATTCTCATTTGCTCTATATCGTTCGCAATCGAATTAGCAAATCTACCCACACAGTGTCTCCTGCTTCCATTCTTCTTTCGTTTTCTAAACTTTTACTTTTCGTTTTCACCCAATCTCCAATCGCTTTTGCCCCTCTCAATCCTCCCGATCTTCCAATCCCAAAAGAATCTCAATGCACTCACTGTGTAGCTAAATAATTAACAAAAACCGTCGCACTCTTCCCCATCGCCAACATCGCATTTCCCTGAATCTGCGTGTTAGGCGGTAAAACGCTCTTTGCCAATCGCGTTACGATACTTTTCGGGAGACTAAGATCCTGTCCACCAACGTATATATTAGTTTGACGAGTAGCTCGAATGCGAGGAGAAAATAGAAGTAATTGGGCCATCAGGATTCATTAGAACTCTACTCGGACAATTTCCATTGGGAACAGCCTCGAGTTCGATCTGGCCACAGAGCCCTTTCGTACAAAAAAGAAAGGGAAACAACTATAAAAACAAACCTCAATACTAATTCCGTCTCGAACTACCGCTGTTTCTTTCACAGGTGTAGCTTCATCTCCGGCGACCGGCTTCGCGACATCGCTCTTTCGTGGCGGCATTCTGAAATATGTGTGTTTGTGAGAAGGAGGAATTGGAGTGTGCGGTGGTAGTGACGTCGCGGATGGGATTGATGTAGTTATGGTTTATAGATTTGTCTTCAAGCAAATGCGATTAGGCAATTCATTTCTTATTCAAGAAGGCGGTGAGACTCCAAATCTCTGAAAGCGCGATGACGCGAATCCGTATAGAGTCACGTGATAATCTTAATTCTATAGCATTTGAGGCGTTCGGATCGTTTTTTTCTATATTAGAGGCAATATATTAGAGATAATTAGTATAAAAGCACTTTATTTTCAAATTCAATTATAATTTCAAAATTCATTTAAATTCTACTAAACTTTTGATATCTAATAAAGTTTCGATTTATTCGAATATCTTCATTAATGTTACGACAGGTAACAATGGGTCACGTGATAAGCGTCATGTGATAAGGGTAGAAGCCTTTGGAGCTTAGGATCCAAGGAGCCAGAAGCCCTAGGAGCCTAGGATCCTAAGGATTCAGAAGAACGAAGGTTTATATAAGGGAATAGGATTTTATTATAATATAGAGCTTCGTACTCAAGAACAATTATTAGTTTTATTATTATAGTTATGAGAATTGCAATCAGTTACTAATCAATTGAATTCCTACTTGAAGTTTAGTCTAAACCACCTCGAGAGATCTCTAGCCACTTCCACGTGACCCTAGAGGCAGCTCCCGTAACAATTAACCTTAATATCCTAATATCCTAATATTCTTGTTATTTGAAATATTAGTGAAATATATATTAAAAAACGATTCGAATGCGCCCTTAGTACGTTGTAGAGTTTAAAAGCTGTTGTATCTTAGAAACTCAAGTTATTGTACCGAGGACTAGCTTGCCAGGCCAATCATTTCCTCAACCAACCTTCAGAAAAGTACACGGGCGTCATCAGTTCAACTTCTTTAGACTGATGAGCACAATCTACATATATCAAGGATTGAGAAACTTGGAAGAATTGAAGCCGGAGCTTATTTGTGTATTGATTTTACATCTAAGTTTGCATATCTGTATGCTATATCATGCATCTGTATTTCTTCTGTGCTTCAGTCACCAGACTGTGCTTATCATAAGTAAAATCTCTCATCGAGTGGTGAATCTCAAATCCCCTCAAATCCCCTCAAATCCAAAGTGCCAGTAATTTTGCACCAGACTAGCATCTTTTCTTCCCTAAGAGCTTTCAAGCTCCATCAATATGAACAAATCCTCCTTGGTATCAATATATATGTAGCCCTCCATCATTTATAACAAACTAACTCCACCGACCCGCAAAACCCAAATACTGCATCTCAACAAAAGAAACTGGCGTCCAGGCCTAATATTTATGAGATAGCCAACCCAATTTCCCGGTCGCTATCCCAGAACGACGGGTACGCAACCCGTGCAGGTGGTGGTGGTGATAATGGTGTGACTGGCCCAGGTGTGTCCCGGCCTGGTGTCATCTCTCGAAAAGACAAGGCGGATGAATCGTTGTAGTCTCTGTGGTTGTAATCGCTGTGGACCCGGAAGTCATCTTCTGGATCATACCATGTTGCTACCCTGTCGTTGGCTTTCAATTCTTTCGATTCGCCTCCATTGCCACTTCTGATACTCCACATACTTCTCCCACTCAAACTACTCCTTCTGCTTTTCGTGCGTGAATGACCTCCCGATTTCGATAACCTTGATCTGTGTCGTTCGGCTGGTTTTATAAATGGTTGTGCCCCAGGCATTATTTCGTCGGTCAGACCAACTCTGGCGTTCGGAGCCTGGGCGAGGAAAGTAGGGGTGTCCGGTACGTATCCTGACATGCCCGAAGGATAGAAAGTGGAGCGTGTTCGAGAAGATGTAGGAGAAGCTGTCCACGTCCAACCGGGAGAGTGTGCCATCTGTATCGTATTGGACTGGAAGTAATCTCGACCTCCAGTCTCTTTGTCGTATACCAAATCTCCACCCATAAACACTTTGCTTTCATTCCCAGAGCTTCGCCATGATTCGATTTCGCTATCGTCTATGGGAGTCACTCCTCTTCCGGTGAAACTACGATTCCTTCGATAACGCATAAGAAGATATATAGCAATTGAAACGACAATGATAGCGACTGTACCGAGAACGGAAGCGAGGATGATGATCAGTGTGTTGCGATTCATATTGGAGCTTGCAGATGAAGCCGCTGTGGGAGTTGATAAGAGATCACTCGTTGTGACTGCGATATTGCCCGTGGGGTGCTCTGTTCCAGAAGTTTGAGAGGCCGATAAAATGGAAGATATAGCGATTGTGTTTGTGATCAATGATGTGGGTGTAGGTAAAGTGGACTTTTCTGGGTTTAGTATGCTAGATGACGTTGAAGGTGATGCTTCCGATATTGAGAAATCATTTATAGCAACGAGTGTTTGAGCGGATGATAGAAGAACCAGCATCAACGTTGCGAACAATAAGTAAATGCCCCGCATTATGATGAAGTGAGGTTGCTTGGCCAAGGAGCAAATATCAAGCTCGAGTTATGTGATCAAAACATTGTTTACCAGTCATTAGACTGTTGAACCGACTGGGTCCTTCTCTTGCTTCTCACTCTTTGATCTGAATTGAAAAAGGTCGTGATGAAAATGAACTAGATATGAACGAAAGAAAATAACGAAGGCTAGGGTAGAGAGAAATAAGAGAAAGAGTCTTGGGATCTAATGATCCTCCGAGACCAGCCCAATTATCCTGACAGATGTTGTTCAGGCGTAATGAGGTCCAAGGTCAACTCGAAATGCAATGCAGACACCAGCATCTATATAAGAATAACAGAGGTTGCCATGATCGTATCCAGTAGTTGGGGCTACCTTTTCAAGTGGGGAAAATGTCTATGTTGGACTATGGAGCGGCATGAGCGTCTTACCTGTGGTCTGTGAGATCGGGATCATTTGATGGATGGATGGATGGATGCGTATATGCTGTATGGTATCATCAGAAACAAACAAAGAACAGAAGTGCAGGTGGGTGTGCAGAGATGCAGAATTAGACCCCTTGCTCATCTTTCCGACTTTGGGCGGTCAAGGGAAAAACAACCGACCCAGCCCTGATCGAGGACCCAGGGGTAAGTGTAAAACTATTCTTAGTGGGGTGAACAAACACGATAATCGATATCTATTGGCTCCAACAGCTGCCCTGGTGCAAAACCAATAGTGGCTGGTGACCAGTGAGTGGTTGATGAAGAGCTGCGTTTCGATGTAACCTAGATAAAGTCCTCGGAGACTTTGTGTAGTGAACGAATAACAGCTTGACATGATATTTGACGCCATTGCCGAAACGTGCCTCGCATCTTGAGTTACAAGGTAGGTGACATGGAAGAAACTTATGGCTAGGGTTGTACAATCAATTCAAGAGTGGATTAAAAGAATGTGAGAGCTAGTCAACAAGAGGAAGGGTTCGAGCGTGATGGAGTTGGTTGATATTAACAAGGACTGAGTTTGTCATTTGTTGGTAAGGGAAACTAGACGGTGCAGAACAGGAAGGTGCCGAGAAGAAGTGGATTCTTTATTCTATTAATTAACCTTACCCTGTTTCGAACTTCAATCTTCCACCGACGACGAACGAACTCCTCTTCTGATCTTCAACCCAATTCTATCCTATCCCCAAAATACCACGTTTCGCCGCCGCAAAATATGCACATGTATACGATAGCTTAATCAAAGTTACAGTTGAGTTGGTATGTATGCTTGCTCACTGCAGCACAAGCAGTGATTGGTGGTCGACGGTAATCCTGGTGGTTTCTATATCGTGGGATAAGCCAAGAGATAGTAAAGTTCCATTAATGCATATCAGCCATCACTCATTATACTATACTATCACGATGACATCGGATGTTCCCGAGAAAGAAAAAGAAACATGAATCAAGTCAAAGAAAAGCTTCCACATCGCAATGATTATTGTTTCGACAGCAAGATTGAGCCGATGAAGCGGTGAGTAAGGAAACTCAAGTCATTGAGTGCAGTAGTCAACTGGGCGATAATTATAAACTTCCTTCAG
Source organism: Sclerotinia spermophila (assembly GCA_038090695.1). Taxonomy (NCBI): domain Eukaryota; kingdom Fungi; phylum Ascomycota; class Leotiomycetes; order Helotiales; family Sclerotiniaceae; genus Sclerotinia; species Sclerotinia spermophila. The sequence goes on along the minus strand of JBBMOJ010000474.1, from coordinate 3,161 downwards.
AATCATTAGTACACACTCAAATTCAGCCACCGTCATGTCGATGAATCGTCGCAACAGGGTTTCCAATAGCGACACGAGGAGGAGGAATTTTGATCGGATCTTGGTAATCATCTTAGCATGGCATCCTCGTCCTTGCTTGTCGTCCAAGATTTATATACTTTGAGAGTTTGAGTGGACTGACAGAGGTATAAGTTAAGTTTCAACCCTAGATATGCAAGATATCTGCAATCCCAAACCAGATAGCAACATTCAATTGGGTGAAGAGAAGTAAAATGTTCCTGATCTACAAACTCCGGACCAAGATACTCACTTCGAATATCTGGGTTTTCGATTCTAATGTCAGCTGCAGTCTGCAGTCTGCAATCGTCCAAGCCTCGCATGTGGTATTATTTATTATTGCACTACGATGATAAGGTTATGTGATAGTGAAATTCTTTTCCATACAAAACATGGAACATGCGTGCTAATACTAGTACGATTTTGCCTATATTCAATAGTACAGCCAGATGAGAAGGGTACCTGACATGACATCTACTGTTCGTCACCTAATATCTTAGTCTTAGCTATTTACCTTCCCCTGGCCATCTGGTAGTTTCGTACCTTTTTTCAAAATCCAGAGTTCTTTCGATGCAACAACAAACTTTAAATCATAAATGGAATATTCCGAGGCTTCCAATCAAGATGAAGGCTACGTACAGAGTATACCCACAGGGCTCGTCAAGTATATTATGATCTACGAAAGCCGTTTGACTTTCTTTTGTGCTATTGAAATTCTTTCCCGATTTGGGGGAATACAACACCAAAGCGTACGCAATTTCAAAGCAATTTGTGGTGGGCGTTGCTGACGTTGACACATGGCGATTTTTCAAACATCAAGTGGTAAAAAAACACAAAGATAAAACCCCCTTTATCGCTTCTCCGCATTTTCATCTCGTTCAAACCAACTAATCCTTCCCGAAGTTTAAAAATTAAACTTCCGCGATGTAAAAATTGTCATGTTAGTGCGGTAAATTCGGATGCCTTACGAGAGGAGATGTCATGTAGTCTTACAAGTCATCATAATGTGAAGCTTTAGACATCCAAACCACGACGCCCCGAAGAAAACAAAAGAAAGCAAACTTTTACATGGCCGTGACCCGGTTTAAAGGAAATTGCATATCAGCCACAGACACTTTCCCCTCATTCAGTCATACCTAATCCTCTGGCATATTCCGTAGTGTGGGTGAAGATAAGCAGCGAAGACCCTCATATAACGAATCCAAGACATGCTAGTTGTTAGTATTGCATACTATCTATGACTCGTTTGTGGAGGATCGACCTTGAGCTTCCCAATGGTTAACTAACACTTGAATGAACTTCTAGAACTACACCTAAAGCACAATACCAAAGCTCAGATCTCAGCATTCTCACCGAGTACGAACTGATAATAAGATTCCAACCTCAAGATTTCCAAGAAATGGGTTGATTATTTTGACTGTGCCCTCAAATTCCAATCATTCTCAGACCCCAATCCAAAACACCAAGCGCATTCTATCCCGCTTTCAATATCTACTCCAAGAATGATACGTCAGAAAAGCCACTTTTGGTCTCGTATGTTAAAGGATTATTGAGATGCATTCTTGTCACGTCTACTTGCCCTTTTCGTGAACGTCATCATGCAATTGTAGATTAAATGCGTACAGCCTGGTTCAGTGTACCATTCACGCATCCCGGCATGACTTGCCTGTGTTAACCCAATCCTGCACATATTTACCTATGAAAATGTATCCTCATGTACACATGCAGAACATTGCATCCTCTTTTAGGTACTGGCAGTGAGGTAAAAGACCGCCCTTGCATATGCAAGCTGCAAGCACTTAACCATTGCATATTCGCCTCCTCCTTTTCCGCTGTTCACCGCTTAAATAGCAAAACAGAACCAATCAACAAAAATTTTGATGAGATCTCTGTCCTGAAGTATCCTACAACCATCCTCGTTCTGGAAGTGGACATGAAAATAAAGTATCTTTGCGGTCGCAGAACAGGTCAGCGGTCTCTTATCCAGTGACCTTTCTCTTGACCCCTCATAGACTTCCATGGATGTATGGATGTATGTAAGTCTTACATATTAAATTGAGTACATCCTGTCCAGTATCCCAAAATATCTTCTAGAATCACGGAACTATCTCCATACCTCAAAGAAATCAATTCCGGTTATAGGATTTTTGAATCAGGCTCAAATTCAAGCAAGCAAGCTTCCACGAATGTCAAAATCTGCAAGCGATCTAAGACCATCCCGCATCTCGATATCAATCTAGCACTTCCGTATCTACCCATTTACGCGCCGAAGCTATTGCGAGATTGTTTCTTGGCTACGAAATATATCTTGATGTGACGAAATAAATAAAGTAACTAAGTAAAGCAAAGTATTGATCTATCGATTTTGTGCCTATGAATAGCATTACTATGATTCCACCGATATATGATATTCATCACTCTCTTCAGCCCTAGTATTCAATTCCATACCAAGTTCCAATATGATAATCTTTCACATATGGCGGGGTTCATCTGTACCTACAGTCCGTGATATCGATAAGTAAACAGATGAAAAATATATTAAATTTACTAGGAACGTCTGAAATGGCAATGGAACGTCAAGGCGCTTACCCAATCAAGCAATCATTGATATTATGATATCACTTTAATTGATACTTTTGTTACATTTGAGGACTGAAAACTTTTTATACTTTTCTTTTAATATAATATAGTATAGGCAATGTTTTAGGTTTTGTATCACTAAACCTATAAGGTTTTTAGGGGTTCGATTTCGATAATTTAATTAATTAATTATTTATAATAATTATTATTAATAAAATTTATTAGAAACCTCGATTTAGACTTAAACATAATATTTGGAACTCAAAAAATGAATTTTGAATATAATTAACTGATTTAATTATAAAAGATATATTATTATAATATTTATTAACTATAAAATTAATATATACTTAATGTGGTTTATTAGTATATAGCCCATATCACTATATAGCCCACTTCAAAAATACACCAAAATTAACCTTTTTTCAATATTTGTAACGAATATCACGTGTGTAACACGTGATATCCGATCACACTAAGCGATTCTATCATATAAGAGATAAAGAGATCCCTTAAGGATCTCT
>JBBMOJ010000473.1:0-30566 GCA_038090695.1 Sclerotinia spermophila | reverse complement strand
TTTTTTTTTTTTTTTATATTTTTATTTCTTTTTATTCTTTTTCTCGCCTACCCCCTCCCTCCTTGCGCCCCCCTTTTTTTTTATTTTTATTTTTAATTTTTTTTTTTTTTTTTTTTTCCCACCCCCCCCCCCCCCCCCCCCCCCCCCCCCCCCGAATACCGTTGTTTTACATGAATGCTATCTCCCCTTTCATTTTCATTTTTAATCGACGGAACTATCTCGTTTTGTTCTTCATAAGCCACACGGGATTGTTAATGCTGCTTTGCTCGCATCCTTTTGGATTGAGAGGGTCGTTCATCTTGTTAATACACCCGATTACCGGGTCACAAAGGTTCCTGTACGCACAACTCTGTACGAAAACCGGACGGTACCATACCAATCACTGCTTTGGTGGGCAGGAATTTCTCATTGCTGTTTCTTTCGATCTTTGGCCATGAATGTGTTGATGAAATTGATGGAGTTGGTTGTGGCTATGATGTTACCATCATTGTTGACTTTGGAAGTTTTCATCGTTAAGCTGTATGTGGAAAGCATGACCATGGATCTATATAATACACAAGACGCTTCATATATCCAAGAATTGTGTGCTTTTAGAACAATCAGCATCCTTCTACCTTATAGGAAAAGCTGGCTCTTGTCTTTTCCCCTAGGATGGCACCAGTAGTAATTCTCTACGAGTGCCCATCAAATGAACGGAGTGGTGCAGAGTGCCAGAGTCTTGTTTTCTTGGGGGATTACTGGACATTCTTGTAGATTTCTTGGAATCTGCCTACAAAATCCTACTATGTGCTGATATTGAGATCACTAACAAAAAAATAATTGACAGATCAACCACCCAAGAGGCCACATTTGCCATATTATCCTGACTAGCTACCTATGAACTAGAGATTTCCTAGTACGAATCGTGTTCAAAAGTTGGATATAAGCAAAACTGTACAATGTACACCGTACTTAGCCTTAACTTTAAGAACAGTCGCTAGAATCTAGCAGCACTGGACTTTTCGCACAAATCGAATTGAAAAATTCTCTTCACATTCATTCCATAACCCCTCATCTCCAACTTCCATATATCTTCCATTTAAAGATTCTTTCCATACCCAACAGTCGAACTTCCACCGTGTCCATCTATTACCCCTATTTCTCATTCCCAGATCTCATCTGTTTCCAACTATCTACGAGACACATCTGTAGCAATGAGAGAGTACCAGCCAAATCGCTTGAGGAGCGCCTCTCCGATAGAGTGTCAATTTGGCGATCATCCAAATCGCTCGAGAAGCGCCTCTCCGATAGAGCGTCAATCTGGCGATAATTCATATCGTTCGAGGAGCCCAATTTCGGGTCATTATTTGACAGATCGAGAGCTTCCACCTTCCTCCCCAGCTCCTTTGGAGGCATTCCACAACACCGAAAGTTCTGCGAGAGGAGAAACCTCCCGATGCTTCCCACTTTCGTGTCACTTGAATGCGGGAGCGACCGACAATCCTATTCCCTCTAAACACCTCCGCAAGCAAAGAATCAGAAGAGAATTAGTTTTGAACCACGTCTTCGAAATGAGCAGGATGCCGGTCTATAGCCCTTCATACGTTGGAATAAGCGGGATTACGACACCTTGGCCTATAAATCAAGAGCCTGTCAATGGCACAAGGGCATCTACAATCTCAGAGTCTGCTACAAGAGGGGACGTCTCATTAGCCCTCTCCTCGAATGATGGACAAGACTTTTCCATTCGTCGTAGACAATCTATATTCTCCGGAGTCGGTTGTTCTGTCACAACTTTCCCACGGCCTTCTCAAGCGCGGGGTGCCGGAGTACCACTTCCCCTATCTCAGGACATTCGAGAGCGGCGGTTGCAGGCGCAGGCTAGATATCTACGCAACGTATGGGTGACCCGCGTTGTTGGAAGTGCGAATGATGGTAAAAGTTTCTCTACTAAGTATACTCTATAGTGCAGATGCTAACATCAACAGGCCTACAAGCTAGTATGCAACATGAGCATGTAAATCTCAATGGAGAGCAGGCAAACTCAATCAACAATTGTCTCGAAGAAATTGAGCGATGTACAGGACATCAAGAAGCTCAACCGCAAACTCCACTTTCTGGTCCTCCTACACAAGTATCACCTCCTCGTAACGACCCCTCACAATCACCAAATCAGATCGAGGATAATAATCCCCCCAGCAATAGCTTTAATTCCATGATGAACCTTTGCTATCGTCCACGACCCAAGACGGATAACTAGATACCTTGGCTTAGCCTTTCCCCCCGCCCGAAACATGAATTCATGACGAACAGGAACACTGAAGCCGACAAGCATCCCACGCCCCCCACGTCGCTTCCTGGCACCGTCATAATTCCCATCGCTCAATACAGTCCCGGCTTCGAGCCCTGTTCTAAATCTAGACTTCTCCTTAGCAGGTAGTCCCGGACTCCAGCGAGGCCTGTCGCGTCCCTCCCTTGATCCCCTACAACGCTTATCCGATAGCACAAATGCTGCTTCGAGCTATCCTGCACATCCCAATTTCTCCACACCACGTAGCATCGGATTCTAGCAAGTTTCTCCTATACTGATCCAGTGGACGCGGACGCAATATACCATCGAGTATATATAAATATAAAATAATAAATATCAATATCAATATCAATATTAATATCAATAACAACAATAACAACAACAAAACCAATTCCAACACTAAAACCAACCTTCCATCTCCACCTCACCCTTCATCCTCCCCCAGCATCCCTACAACAGTCCCGCCGCTATCACCCGCTTCTCCCAACAACAAGCACCCACGGCATCAACAAGCAAATTGCCCCTCCCCAACCGGTACAGCATCTCATGTTGCACCAAAATTCATCAGGTCCTCGTCAACAAATTTCTTTCACTCTACCTTGCGATTCAATCTTCCTCCTGTCATGCATCAACCTCAAGGTGTACGATGTTGGAAATTTGGTGGGAGTTGGAGGAGTATCATCTAATGCACTCTCCCAAATCCACCAAGTCCCCATCAACAAATACCACATCTTCAGCTCTCGACGCCGACGCCCTAGCCATTCAACGGATGTGGAACGGTGTCACTCTACACGGCACGAGCTTGGCCGATTAACAAGAGCGTACCTCTATCCCGGCCAGAAGAATCATCTACGAGAATCCGCATTGAGGGCTCAGGCTCGAGAACTCTGCGGCTTCCCTGGGATTTTTGATCGCGCGCTGGATACATCTCGATCCAGTACTTCGCTTTGTTGCGGAGTCATCATACTATTATCTCAACGCAGCATTTTCTGGTATTATAAAATCATGCTACAATTACTCGTTTACGAAACACACGGTGGAGATTGGAAGCCAGATCCCAACACACACCACCACGTTGAGCAGGATATGGAAAATGGCGATCCAACAAAACACCGCCCTGATTATTTTTCTATTCCTGTATATCCATTTACATAAGACGCATACTACTATTCTTCACCACACATTCTTCTCCCCTGTAAGCTTATTAATATAACATAACATAATAAGCTAGTTAGCTATTCTTCAATTCTATCATGAGAGATCCTCAAAGGCGAGTTGAGTTGGGTGTCCATATGGGCAGGCATGAGCACCACATACGAGATACATGCATAAAATCCATCAATAAGTAAAGACATTATACATCACATTTTGAAAATTAAACAAACTTCCAATTCCCCTCTGCCCCGTGAAAGTCTAATATGATAATTGAATTGATGATATTATTATACAACTCCCAATAATGCAATTTATACAGAGCAGCAAATTCGGATTTTGCGATAAAAAATAAATCTTTAAGGAAGTCTCGTCTCTTTATCTCTCGTCTCCCCTTTCTCATCATATTGACTATCTAGTATCCATCCATCCATCCATCCACCTCTTCCCATTTCCACATTCCAAATCCCTCCTCTCTTTTGCCCTTACTCTATATAATCTTCCAATACCCAACCCTCCTCCTCCATCCCATCCCATCTCACACCTCACACCTCGCAAAGAAAACCACAAGTTCACCCCATTCTATTCTCCATACATCCCCAAATATTAAATAAGCCCCTTTTCACACCCTCCTCAGATCTCCCCATCACTCTCCTCATCAGTTCCACTACACTCGAACATATAAAAGAAATCATCTCTCATTATCAGAACCTATCCCACAAATACGTTCACATCAAATCCCAGATCAGATTTTACCGCCATGACATACAACTAACTACAGATGAGGCAACAAGTACCAAACGACTTCATTATAATCTGATGAGAAATCGGATGTTCAGATCATTATAAGGAAATAATTAAATGCTTCCCGCACTGTGATAAACAACAAATTGCTATAAGGTCTCATTTCAACACAATTGAATCTTATAATGAAATCTTTATTCATATTCTCATATATCAAACCATCCCCTTGCACGTAATTTCCGACTCCCTATAATGCCAACCATAACTCCCATGTAAAACACATTGCCGTGCTTCTATGCCAGGTATGTATAAAGACCACCGTCTTCGCGCTCGATATAGTCCTTTTCAATTAATTCTTCAAAATGTTAGCTCATGGATCCTCTGCCAAGATGTTCGGCGGTAAAAAAACTCACTCTCAATGTGTTTCTTAATCTCCACCGGCTCCACAGCACCTCTCCCCTTGGTTTGATTAATGACCTCTGCCACCAAATTTTGATGCGTCATTGTCTTTCTAGACTTCATGATTCTAACAATCGCAGCTTGGGTTTCAAAGCTTCTATCTTGAATAACCCTCTCATGCGTTTCCTTGTTCTCCTCTTTAGTCTCTTTCAATTGGATTTGGTTAATCTTGATTCTATATTTTGGATCTGAGAAATTGAGGTTTATGGTAAAAGTGTCAGTCTCGTTGATATCTCGACCCTTAGGATACTTGGCCAAGGGTCGAATTTTGGCACATGCAAGCGACTGGAGGGTCCGTTTTAGTTCAACATCGACGAGACCAGTTGCTTTAGAGATATCCGAGTAAGAAAGGTGACCACCATCCTCAAGATCATTAAAAAGAACAAGTACTATAGCTTGGAAGCCACTAACGAGGAGTTCCTTTACGCTTTTCTTAAAGGTTGCCTTGACAACACTGTGTGCTAGAGAATGTTTCCAAGTTAATCGACGCCCACTGTGTTTGTGCTTGTAATGCCGGTCGTACTTTTGGATATGTCTCGCAACTTCGGCAGTGAGATTGACTTCGATATCCGGATAAGTTGGCCAAGCAGCAGAAGAGAGGACACTAACATTAAGATCCAGCGTTGTCTTGCTTGTATTGCTTAGAGACTGCTTATATGAGATCATTTCATCACGAGAAATATCTTGATCTTTGAACATCTGCTCGAGGTTGTGTGTGAAGCTGTTACCGCATTCACCTCTTAGTTTAGCAAGCATATTCCTCTCAGCATCTTGACTTGCACTGCGTGCCATCAACAAGCGACGTGCCAGATCCTTTTTGTAAAAAGCTTCAAATACGTCTTTGCCTTCAATGAAGCGAAACAGCTCGAGACCCTGTTCTAGTTGATGGTCCAATTCTGCATCTTCATCACCGGTACTGGCTTGTCCATTCTTCTCTGCCTCATTTCGATCTGTTGCATCAGATACTAAAGAGCGAGGTACAGCCTTAAGCCCTCCACGCAGTAGACCATCCATATATTTTGCAATCATTTCTCCTACTTTAGAAGTATCTGTACCCCATACCTTGGCAACTTCGCGGTCATTTATGAATTGTCCAAATGCATCCCGAAGACAGAAAGTAAATGTCCCATCTTTGTTGAAGGCATCACGGATGACAGTATCCAATGACCGTTTCAGCTCGAGTAGACGAACAACCATCTCATCGCCTCTTTCCTTATCCATTGCAATGGATGATCCGACAGACTTTATATGACTGGCGAAAGGCTTTTTGAGCTGTGCCTGAATATCCGAAAGTCTCAATAGCTGATATAAAGATTTCAGTGATGCCATTTCCTTATCTTCCAAAAGCTTAGATACAGCTACCGTTTCCAGGAGGACATCGGCACGTTTGCGGATCAAAATATCGTGAGCGGTGTCAAGCATTACTTTCTTGGTAGTGCTGTCAAAGTTATAAGTATCGCAACGAAGACTCTCTCGTCGTAACAGGTCGTCGCAAGAGGAAATATATTCTCTCAGTGGCGAAGAGCTCCGTTCTGATGCGAAATTCTCGAGGTAGGCTGAAGAAATTCCCTGGAATCGTTCCTCGAAAAGACTTGTGTATATACCGAGTATGTGAATTGTTGCAATGGAAGCTCTGAGAAGGGTTGAATCGAACAAATCCCAAGACTTCCTATCATACTTTACAAGTTCACATATCCCTAATATAGCCTGTGCTCCTGTTTCGCTAATTTCCTTTCCTTTGAAAAATACGATTTGGCGGAATTGTCTTATGCCCATATCTTCCAGTTGCGGAAGTGTTTTCGAGTTCAGCAGATATGACCTATCAAGATAGCTGAATATGGATCTCAGCAGAATCTGAGCCTATTGTCAGCAGTTTTCCCTAGACTGGTATGCATTTACAGTCTTACCAATTGGGTCCTCCATATTCCCCATACTCTCTCCACAGCCCGCAAAGTTTCGACCGAGCTAGAATCTCCTGTGCGTAGAATAGCTGGTAAGAGTCCACCCTTGATATGTGTTTGACAACGTAGTTCTAGATGTCTGTATAATTGATCCGCCTTATCTTTTCCACGCCGACAAATCGATTCGACTCCACGACATCTGCAACATTGGAGGGTCAGTAATTGCCTTTTGAAGAAGATGAAATGCAATATATAGTTGAACGTCGAGAAAGATTATCAGGGAGAGTGAGGAAGTGAAGCAGCAATATTAGGGAAGATGGAAGAAGATGCAAACAAAGTGCAGAGTATGCAGGAACCAATTACGCTTACAGAACTTCCAATGGTGTCACTGGCTGTTTATTGCTAAATACCGATGCCAAAGCATCATCTAACTCGTCCCAGGTCTTCTTGAAATACTGCTCCCCATCATTCGGAGAGCTTATCCTGAGGTTCTTAATCACCAATCTCTTTGCTCCAGTATGTGGCTGAAAATTCGACGGCCTTGTCAAATCTACTATCCCTGGACGCGAAAACCCCATCGTCTTGTTCATGGTGGACCGTAAACCAGAACTAGTTGATGATGAAAATGTCCTGAGCTTTTTTGAAGAATACTGATCAACCTTAGATGTACCGGCAGGTGTATTTGCTGAGTAGCTATTTGGAACTCGAGGATCGCGATGCTTTCTTTTGGCGGGTGAACTGGAGGATGTCGAGGAGAGATCAACTGCACGATCGTGTGAAGGCCACATCGAACTGAAAATAACACAAATGATATAATTTCGCCTTCCGTTCTCTGGTGAGGGGTCGATCTTAGTGGCCGCAAAGCTCGGGGAGCTCCCTGGATTGGAGATTAATGCTGTAACTCCTACTGCAGCTCTTTCTACGTGTCAGATCACAACATTAATGACGGATTTGTCTTTCCTTGTTTGGTTTCTTGCACCTTGATATTCCCGTGGATGTTACATGAGGGGAAATGGAAATAGGAATGTTGCACGGAATGATGAATATGCATCTCACTTCGGAAGTCGCGAACTATGGATGGGTACGGCAGATTACTGATAGGCGATAACGGCGATAAGAGCTTTTTCTCGCTCCTCAATCAACAGATGATATAACAGATTGTACAGCTTGTCAATTGGAACAAGAGGAAGTACGTATATAGCCAGTAGATCAATGTCGAAGGCTGAAATAAAGGGGAGCCGAGGTTTTGAATGTTCTACTTTAGAACACCCAGTCATGTTAGTAGTTCAATATGGACGTGCAATCAACCACCAATTTTACTGTTAGAGAAGTAAAAGATGACATGAATGGTATGATATTATGATACTAGATACCGGATTGATAGACATGAGAAACTTGATGAGGATAACTAACTTATAGTAAGCTTTGATCAATTCATGTTATTTGGCATTCTAAACTCTATACATAAGCCCGAGGCATCTTTCATTTCTATTAGGCATTATCATGACCAGTTCCTATATCATCGCCCACGTGTCTTTGATACACAAAATATCTAATCCAAACTCATTTTTCTCAAGTAAACGATCTCAGAGTGGGTCGTTTTTGGATGGTTGTCTCTTCAAACTAATAATACTGTTAGAGGTCGAACGGATAAAGGCTATAGAATGAACTTATCACTTACGTCGACAAAGCGAGTTATCGTCATGAGTAGCATGAATGAGTCCGATATATCAACAATGCTCTGCTCAGCGGAGTTGTTCTCAGTCCCAAGTCCGGCAGACTTCTTGAGTACTGCTAATATAGCAGCTCTGTTGTCGGCGAGAAACCTCCTTCCTTGGTCCAGACTTTGTTCATTTTGCAAGCCGCGGCTTACGAGAGCACTACATATGACCCTCATTATTGCCGCGAGTAAACTATAATGCCTACTAACCGCCTCCGAGTCATTGAAATCTAAACTTGATTAGCATATGCATAGGATCTACTCGAATGAGTAATTTACCAATCTCGAGGTCGGTATCTAGGGCAAATAGCCCGGAGACTAATATGGAATGAAACAGGCCTGAATTGAGGACGGCAGTAGCCCCAGAGCGAGTTTGTGATATGTGAACAAGAAGTGCCAGTCTAGCATAAAAATCAGATAGAAGTATGGTTGAATCTATACCAGGTTAATATATGCCTAGCTTCAATCAGGAATACATTCTTACCTTCGCGGGACGTCTCTTGTAGAATGCTTGCTAAGTCCCCAATGGAGTTTACGAGGATGCTTATAAAGTTAAGACGGTTAAGAGACTCAATAATATAATTGGAGTTTTCTTGTTTGGCCATTTTCACCAAGGCCCCAAGAAGTAGCAATGCCGCAATTCTGCAATTCTGTTCTCCGACCAAAGCATCATCACAGATTATATCTATCAGTCGATCACCAGCCAGTTTAACTGTCTGTATACTATGCGGTTTGCGTAGCCCGGGGATAAGAGCAGGAGAAGGAGCTTGCATGCTCCGACCAGCACGATGCGGGACACCGTTGACATTATCTATTTCGGGGCTAATTGGAATCTCACTTTCTGACTTCCCTGTAAGGTAGCGATAGCTGATACTATAAAAGAGGTCTTTTAAGGAACCGTTAGCGCCGACAGCGTTGATAGCTCTAAGTGACAGCTCGAACACATGAAAGAGCTTATCGCTTAGATTTTGTCCCAAGTCACCTTCTTTGAAAGGGTTAGAATCCAGATTCAGGCTAAACAAGAGTGCCTTGGTGAGTTTAGCTAGCTCTAATGCATCAGCTGAATTTTCCAGGGAGTTTTCTAGCCTGGGTAAAATTATTTGCAAAGTCTGCAAGACAAAAACCATTTTGGTTGATTCGTCATAAGACATGGTCTCTACCATCACGAGTAATAACTGAACCCAAGATCGCAGCGCCTTGTGTCGAGCTGCTCTTAGTTCCTTTAACTTGTTATCAATAAAGTAGTAGTTAAACATGATCTGGGCTTCGTTATTGAATGCAACCACGTCTTGAGGATTTTCAAGTCTCTTCATAGCCGCGAGCTCAGATCTTCGTAGAGTCAGGAGCCCCTCAAGTTTCACCATGTTAAATAATGGAGGCAAATCGGTGTGGACTTCCTCACAGACGCTGACATCGATATCTTTGAACCAGGACAATGTGCCAAGGGCGATTGATTGTTCCAAAGGAATATCCATGAAGTCGAAAAGATCAAAAACGGAACAATTATCAATCTGTTGGCCTTCTTCCACCATTGTCGCTCCAAGTAGTGTGTTAAACATTCGTTCCTTTAGAGAAGGCAAATGGCTGAGTGCTATCTGGCGTAACTCGGCAGAAGTATATTGCAAGACGTTAGCGCGTTGATTTAAAAAGTTTGAGAGGCAGGAGGCAGAAGTTGCATCCAAAAATTCAGGGTCTGCGAGATCTCGGCCATCCCACAGCAACCCCGGCCTGATCAAAGTTTGTCGGATGAACATTTCGAAAAATGAATTGTTGGCCCGCATCTCTATCATAACAAGACTAGATGAAATGGGCGAATGCCACAGTTGCTTGAGCAGCCGCAGGAATTTGTATCTTAGAGAGGCAAGCCATGAAGAGATGCTTCCCTCATCCTCGAGAGATATATCGTTAGCCAGCCTCAATATTGAATGAAAGAGCGAAATTCGACGGCTGAAAAGAGAATCCACATCGACTTCTAAGTGATCATCTCTGCACTGGAACCCGAGGAGTAAATGAGCTATTGTAGTCTGACCGGGACATGCCTCGAGACAGGCAATCAGGAAGTCCAGTATTTGGACTTTGATAATATATGAATCAGACGTTGGACCTTGGGCCTCGTCAATAACTGCTTCAGTCTCTTGCAGGAGTGAGCGTGAAATGGCTTCCGCCGCATTATTTTCCTCTAATGCAGCAATTGCCTTATTACGATCAATCCTTCTGCTACCTGGTTTAGGAGCAGGGGCAAGTCGTGGCGAGGCCGAAAGCTTTTCGAGCAGTTTCAAAGACGCTATCACCAATTCAGGATTGCCAGAGCTGCAGTACAAGCCCAGATCAGGGATAATAGTTAAATGGTTCAGTACTCCGTCTTCAAAAGATGCATACGCGGTGTTTGGGACTGGGGCGCGGCGATGACTAGCCTGATGTTTAATTAGAGGTCGAACAATATCTCGGTAAGTTGGCTGTAGATCCATAATCAAGGTAACTGCACGTATCCCTTGTAGGAGACACATAATTGATGGCGAATCAGGAGCCGCACTGGCAACTTCGTTGACGTCCTGGTGAATTGCAGCAAATATTGCATCCATTACGCTGGAGTTGTACATCCACTCCATTACCCTAGAGAACGGATGTAATAAAACGTAGGTCTGTAGATCGGAAGTTTTTATGGCAGTGTCGACTGAGATATTGGAACGATTTGCAAATATCACGAGATCTTCGTTGAAACTTTCCAAACAAGTCGTGATGAAAGTAAGACAAGTCAATTGCAGCAGTCTCAGCTGTATAGGATCCATTATTTCACTCATTTTAGATCCAAACACTTGACCGACGGCGAAATCGACATATGGGTCTATTCCAGGCATTCGATTGGAAGTTCCAAGGAGTTCGGGGAATGGTAAACCATCCCGCAAGGCACTATCTTCTTCGTAGGGTAGTACAAGAGCATGGAGAAGTAGGATGAATGCATCTGGCTCCTCGAAACCCGTGCCAAACTTGCGGAGAATTGCGTCCGGTGCATAAGACGGAGGAGCTGTATTTCTTTGGGTGCTGGGATGATGGACGTAACCCCCAGAAACCCAGATATCAAGAGCTGTCCACAAATACTCGGCCGCTGCTTTTGTTTTGTTACTCAGCAAAGAACGTAGTACTGTGAAAGCACCAGCTCTAAACCTCGATGGTATGGAGCTAGATGCCAGTTGGAAAAGCAAGTCTGTCAGTTGATATGATGGATGCTGCATCAAAAATTGTCTGGCAACTGCACTATGCGAACATAGTTGAGATATGAGGCGGAGATAAGACTCTAGCATAATATAAGATTCTGGCTCTAGTTCTGCTTGGTCGTGATTTGGTTTCCCATGACGATAAGCCTGAGCTTGTGGTACCGGTTGATCTCGGAGTTTGTTGGTGAAAAACGTTAGTTCTTTGAAAATTTGATTCCAGGTAAGGGCATGAGCCCGCTTCATTTTTCCGGCTTGAGGACTTTCGTCGAGCAAAAATTCGTGGGCAGCAGTCGCACACTCATCATCACCCGAGATGGCCTGGAGCATTTCACAAAATGCCGAGACCAGCGGAGTTGAAGCACGTCGGGAAGCCCAGTACATGAAACCAATCAACACACCATCAGGAACATCCCAAAATCCATCCAAAGCAGCCTTTGGGCGGCCATCAAAGGCATAAGAAATGACAATTATAAATCGCTCCAGATCTAGATCGTGCTCATGCTCATGACTGAGTTGACGTTGCTCATCCTCATCTATCCTCAACTTCCTCAAGACGTCCGGTAGGTTCGTTATGAAACTTTCGATAAAAGTCTGCAATTGCTCCATAAATTGGTCTTCAAAAAAATCAGAGAAGGTTACCGAATCAGATAAAAGCTGAGGAGCTTTTCTCTGTAGCCATAACCGGAACCCTTGACGTGACGGTTCTGACCAGCTTGCGGCTTTGACATCAGCAGAAAGAGACAATAAGAAATCAAATGCTCCATCCTTCAAAGCTTCGTTAAACTGCTGAGAGCGCTGTTTGGCCTCTAATGTCGCATTAGTTTAGTTGAAGAAACGGGGAGTTCACATATTTAGCCAACCTTCTTCGAGATTAATGCCATGCGGTAATCCATCATGGTGTTCCACATACCACCCACTATATTCCGCCAACCACCATGCTCGGAATGCGGCATGAGCATAGGGTAATACCCATGCATTCTGGTCGGTTTTGACGTTAATCTTCTTATCCAGCGCTCTTGCTTCTTGTATCGTTGACCCACCTTCCGGTGAGCCAAAGCGCCAGATATAAGCAGCCAGAGCTGGAAAATGATGCACTGTAATCATCGGTTAGTTAAATTTGTACTGTTGACAAATAGAAGACATTTTAGAGTAGCTCTGGTCCCAAATCCAAACTTAAACAATGCTTACCAAGAACATTATCATATTTGTCCGCTTTCTTCAAAATTCCCAAGAGTAGCTCGAAATCTTCCACGTTAGTGTGATCTGCTTTCACCAAATAGAGTATAATGACGCCTAGTAATTCATGTTGTTTGATAAGACTGTGGCGCTGATATTCCATGATTTCCAAAAGATCTGGCTGTGATGGTTGTCCTAAAACAGACGCACTGCTAACTTTGTCCGAGATCTTCTGAAGCCACTGCCTGATCTCACCCATAGCAGAAATACACTTTGAAATGAATGTTGGCCCATTTCTCGTTGTGTTTATGGTAGTGGTTGTAGTTGTAGCTGTAGGTTGACTACTGATCGTTTTTGTGATGATCTGTTCTAGGTATGTCTTCAGTTCCTGCTCCTGTTCCGAATTGCCTTCCAATTCAGCAATTTGCTGAAGCGTAAGGCGCAAGCAATCCAACAAAAGCTTCCGTCGCTGATGGAAGCGGATTATGGAGCAGGACAAAATTGAGCGTCCTGTCGCATCGGCATCATCTTGTGCGTCGAAGAAGACTTGGGAAGCTTCGATTTCATCAAGGTTCAATTCATCTGCTAGTTGAAAGGTTCCCTGCTTAAAGTCATCGTTGATTTTATACGCTTGCCCATCCCGCTCGAAACGTCCTATTATGGTTCATATCAGTCTGAGTTTTTGTTACGGAATTTCGGGCCATAGAAAAGTACACACCCTCTTCGATACTCTTCCGACTTTGCTCATTCCGATTCTTCTGGTTCAGGAGATTACGGAAAGCTGCAATATGAGCTTCGAGTTCAATGGCCAATCGATCAAGGTTCGAAAGATGAGAATTTGATAGCGCAAGAAGGTCCGAATGCAAGGCTTGGATTTCATTCAAGCTACTATTTGGCTGCTCTGCCATTGTTGGAAAGGATGCGCCGAGGCTTTGAACACAGGGAATTGATCTGGCATAGAACTCATAAAAGTTTAAAGGGGTAGATTTGTATCCCGTTCATGGCAGGTTGTAAGAGTTTCGTTGTCGCAGATGCTGTAAGTGGTAATTTGGGCTGCCTGTTGTTACATAGAAAATTATTTGATAGAACAAACAAGCGATGTTAATTTTGAAGCTGTACAATATGTAAGGTTAGGTCCCTGCACACGAAAAATCGCGTCGCGAAAGGTCAGAATTACTGTATGTACTGTAACCAAAAGGTCAACCACCACAAAAAAATGGAAAAGTCGAAAAATTGAAGCCATTCAAAAACTTCCTGATGAAATTTAAGATATCATACTTCCACAGCGTTGGCTACTTCTGCGAACCTCACATTTGTGATGTTGGATACTATCTTTTAAATTAGTCTTTACTGAACCCTTAAGGTATTTGCAGCTCCTCTCAAATTGCCATACATCACCAAGCTCGTCATTTTCCATATCTGCAACAGTTTTGAGAGCTCCAAGCTAGGAATGCTTCGAAACCTCTGTGATCGCAACTTACCTCAATATGTCTGCAGAGATAACTTTGAGGCAGGTTATGGGTAATTATAATTCTTGATTGGCAGTTATTAACATAAAAGTTAAATAATTCTCAGGGACCCTGGAGAGTAGAAAGGGAGATTTTACGAAGTCTTTGAAAGGTAAATAGATCCATCTAATCTAAGCCGTGGACCAGCTTGGCCGATTCAGAGATGTTAACTGTGGAATTCAGATCTCAATGACATGTTCTATCCCCACAAGGCTGCTAACATGTAAGTCAGTTATTCATTCAATAATGACGGCTTTGAGCTAATCTGGACATCAGCGGTCAGCATATCGGCGGTCAGCTTCAAAATAAGACATACGATAAACTATTCGAGATTTTGTTCGGAATTGTCATTGAGGAGAAACGAAAATATCTAGGCAAGTCAAAACGGCCAACAGTGAAAGTATCGGTCACTAGGCTCGAACTATGTGCTAAGGCCATAAATTACATTGTGGCTGCTGGAATTCACAGGTTCGAGAAGACGACAGTCAACGCTCTGATTGATCACATTCTTGATACGATTCCGACATCAACTAGAGATTACTGTCAGCCGATATTAAATGACTATCTCAAAGCACTGGGCTGTTTACTGGGGCAACCAGCAATTGTAGCGAGCCTGAAGAAGCTTCGGGTCGAACTTATCGACCTTTCCATCGTGGGCATCGAATTGTACCTGGGGGACACTGGTGAAGATCTGTCACAGTCTGGCAATGGAACTGGCCACCCATCACTGCCCAAGTCTTCCTCTGGGCTTGGAAGTATACCAAAGGTACCAAATTCGGTATCTCAACACAATGTAGAAGAGTTTTGCCAAATTCTCTTCTCGCTTCTCTCTTCTACCAATAATCCTCCATTTGCAACTATTGAGAGAGTGGCCGCTGTAATCATGCGCTTGCTACAGTACCATATTTCGAGTGTAAGCAAGCTACATCAAGTAGCATTTTCAGTTCTTAATATCGTTTTATTATGTTTCGGTGAAGATCACACCTCGTTTTCGTTTTCAATTGGTCGAGAGTTGCTTCCTTTGATATGTCGGTTTTGGCAAGTTAAAGCACTGCATAAAGACGAAATGGTCAACTCTGTCCGAGATGAAATGTTGATTAGTCTGTACCACATTCATCTACACCTGGAGAGCAATATCATGAGCGATGAAGATGTCGAGCTGCATAGTGATTTGAATGATTTACTTGACGCCTTGAGAGCAGATTACTTCAGGCGGACAGACAATGATCAGCTTCAATTAGACGATGTGGAGATTCTGAATTTAAATTCCCGCGAGACAGGCTGCGATCCTTTTCGTCTACATTGCTTCCGACTCAAATCTCAAAACAATCGTACGGCCGAGCGTAATTGGGCAAACCTACTCGCCCTGGCCGTCCTAGAACGATTAGTGAGAGTCAAAGAGCATGTACTTCAAGTGAAATCCAATCCAGCAGGTGATTCAGATAACCATCCACGAAAGCGTCAACGTATCTCGCAATCATCTGAAAGACTACTCGAACCTCTGAAGTCTGGCGATCAGAAAGTACTATCGGCTGGTTTGCAATTGATTCCATTTGTACTGCAAAATTGCAAACTCCCAGCTTCTTCCCTAGAGGAATTACTGGACCAACTGGGCAATTTTGCTTTAGACAAGCGTGGTAACATTGCATCATGGGCTTTAATTGGTATAGCGAGGTCAGTCAGTATCATGCTAATTTTGGACTTGTTTTAACTGACCACTAGATTACAGTTGTACTTATCAGGTATGTGCTGCAGACGAATCATTAATAGACTGGAAACAACACTGGCATAATGGAGCTAAGGCGCTCACTTTTGCGGGGACCTGCCGTGCCGCTGCTCTAGCACTGCATGCGATCCATGCCAAATGCCTCTTAGACTATCGTGATATTGAAGACAGTGTGAACGCCATCATCACCACGGCTGATATAAGTGGCCCACCGGTTCTCTGTGACTCGTCGATTTTCTTGATTAATCACTTGCTGCACGTTAATGTCAATGAAGCTCCTGGCGCCAGCCTGACTGCCTGCCAGCATGTGATGTGTTGGCTTTTCGGAAGATGGAATCCAGGTACGAAGTCTACTGTGATTTATGTGACCAGAACTGACACAAATTAAGCCGATAGATTATTCGTTGTTCAATACGGGAAACACTTACACCCTTCTAGCATCGTTGCATTGATACGAACGAGCCTTGGCCTACCAGGATTGCCCGATGACTCAAATAGTCGCCAAATAGGAGGTGCGCTGTTTCAGGCATGGCAACAGCACTTGGATAGAGAAAAAGTTCTTCGTTATCTCTTATTACTTGATGCCGATGAACCCGTCGAAGCAGATTTTACGTGCCAACACTGTCCGAAGTCAACGGCTAATTATGATGTAATTTTCCGATTAGACAGTGCTCACTTTAGTTCCACCCAAAGAATGATACTCGAGTTCTTGTCATCCAAATGTAGCGAGCTTCTACTATCTTGGAGAAGCTTCAATACGGAACGTTCGCAGGTTTCAGCAGATATGTATCGAGGCTCATTAAATACATGTATCACGGGTCTTCATCTCGTACCACATTTTTCCAATGCTAATTTAGAGCAATTATCTCGTTTACAAGATGACCTCCGGACCGTGAGTGATGAGTTGCTGGAATACCTCAGACGATCAGATGCTAAAGACTTTTCTGCCACCAAAGAGTTTGTCCATACTATTTTGCAAGCAATCCAACCTTATCTACCTCCTTGCGACACCATCCGATTCAAGCATGTCGCGGAGCACAATTCTCAATTGCTGCAGTTTCTAGGCCTTATCTCGGGATACATCAAGAATCGCCGTTTAGTCGAGGAGTCAATTCCAGAACGTGATGACGATCCCATGGATATCGATGATGAAATTTCTACCCAGGGAAGTCACTCGACAACGGAAGCGCAAAAAATTAATATTCCCAGGCGAGCCATGGCGCTGGAAATGAATCCTTCGTCCTTTTATATAGATACAATAGGCCGACTGATGTTGGCCGCTGACATGTACGAGTCGCCTGAAAGCTGCGCCGTGCCAAGTTCTTTTGTTGAAGAGCTGATCTCTATGAAGGATGAAGAAATACTCTCGTGTCGTCCGCTTATGCGCAAGGTGCTTGACTCCAATCTCATTCTCAATGAGACAGATGCCCATCGCATTTTCGAGCGCGTGGGCCACATTCTTTCATCGGATGATTTCCTTGCCAGCGAAATTGCCATGTGCGCATGCTTGGACGTAATGAAAGGACTTTTACCGTTCTGGGCAATGGAAGAGCAAAACTCTTTTGTGGATCACGCTAAGCAATTGTATGATTGGTTCATATTACGAATCCAGCGAAACACCGATTCCACAATCGTGCAGCTAGGTATTGTTGATTTGCTATTGCAACTGTTGAGAACAAACCAGAATTATGGAAATGCCCCTTCCCGACCCTCGCCGCGTACAAGTCTGTTGGAGCTCCTCGAAAAGGGCAATACTGCTACCAAATTCTTCATTGGCGATCAGATTTCGGCGATATTCGAACTCTTTACGCTAAAGGAGCACGATAAAATCTTTGTAGATGTGCTTGCGCTTTTGCCATCTGCACCAGAATTGTGGGAAGGCATCGCGTTTCGACTTTATGTACTGGCAAAACTAGCTTCCCGTTGGTCCACTCTTCTCCGAAGATGCATTTATCATATTTTTGAAATTCCGGGTAGAATTCCGGGTACCATTCGACACGCTACTCGGTGCCTGTCCGATGTTGCTTCCGCGCTCGCAGTAGAGAGTCCGCAAGAGCTGTTTGCATTGTTTGCGCCTCAAATACTCTACACTTGGCTCGAGGCAGAGGCGATAGACGACATACCATACCAAATCTTTGGCTTCGATGCTCTCGCCGATTTATTAGTATTCGTTCAGGAAGAGGTTTCCGCCTTGATAATGATGCGAGGTGATGACACTCAGCTAGAGCACCTGGCTGAGCTATTGAAGATTCCTGTGGCCCAACTGCTTGAAAGGTGTTTTGCCAAAGTGACAGCATACTGTATTGCTAACGAGATAAGCATTTCCCCTTCGGGTGGCAAGAAACATAAAGGTGAGCATCGACTAAAAACCTGCCTCGGTGAGGAGTTGTACTTGGAATGCGTCAATTTGCACTTCACAGATATACTTGCAACCCTGTTCAATGTTATAGATCAAGAGCAATATGTCGAAAAGTCATTCGCCAAAGAGGAGAGCTTAGCGTATGCCGCAAAAATTATGGCAGAGATTAGATCTCTGAGCTCGTCTGAAATGATCTTGCCTCCCAATCAGCAACCTGCATTCAAGGCAAAGTACCTATTCCACGAAATCAAACTCTTGTGTAAGAGGACAGTACATGAGGCAGGCGATCTATACACTCCAAGCTTAGTAGCTTTCATTGCTAGAAGGTTACTGAAGACGATTCACCCTGCACTTGGGTCGCTGCATGCTTGCTCTGTATTGCGGAAGCTTCGCGTTCTTATCTCACTTGCCGGAAACTCTGTAACTCGAGGTTATCCTCTGGAAATGCTTCTTCGATCCATAATGCCTTTCCTCAAAGATCCCGAATGTGCAGATGATGCTATCGGCATTCTGCAATATTTGATGACTCACGGCTCCGAGTATCTAAAGCTCTCCCCATCTTTTGTTGCAAGCATTACCCTTTCGATCCTAGGATCTCTACGTCTATTCATGCAGGAGCGTAGATCTAGTACAACCCAGGAGAGTCAACACCAAGCGACAATGTCCAAAGCCCAGAAATTCCACCTCTGGGTTGGGAAATATGCCTCAAGTTATGAATCTCCTGTTCTAATGGGGTCTTTGAGTTCACGTTTCCAAGCCCTCGTTGCCGCTGCCCAGGAGGTTCGAGCAATTGGGAATGCTGAAAGGGGAACCACAGAGAGTACACTACTGGACCGGCTACTAGAGGACGAAAAAAGTGCAGTCGCTTTACTGACTTTACCCGCTCGGAAGCTCGCGCTCAGTATGCTGTGCTCCGAGTTTGCATGCCCTACCTCTTTCAGAAGTGATATATACGGCGAGGATGCAGTTGCCGAAGGAATGGCTGCTGTCGTATGGAAGTCCTGCAGGGGGGATTCTTGTAATAAACAATATATGTCTTGGGCCGCTCGGATTCTCGGAAGAGCCTTTGCGGCTACTGGGCATGTGCATCAGGAATTTCTCCAAGAATCCACATTGTCAAAAATAAAAGAGTTAAAAACATCATCCAAAGCTAGTTCTTCGTCAAGGGCGTGCATATTGAGTCTTCTACAATCGTTGATCTTGGGAGACAATGGTTCAACGGTTGGAATTGCCGAGACAGCATTGCGTATCATTGTTACAACTTCAGACGCACAGATTCTGGAGATTGGCCGTCAAAATCTTTCGCCCCCAGTGTTCGAAGCCTCAGCGTGGAATCCTTATCCTGTTCCGCCATGTGAGATTGCAGAACCTGCAGATGATAAGGATAGCTTACAGCACCATCTCAAGGCAGATAGTATTCTCTCTCCTAATTGGTTAAGAGATCTCTCTATTGCATTGGTTAGAGCTGTCCCTAAAGATCCCATACTGTGCGCCTTAGCACCAGTTCTTAGAAATGTGACAGATTTTGCTGATCAAGCATTTCCGTTCATTCTTCACCTCGTACTCTCTACAGATTCGCCCGCACAAAAGAACAACCGGAACCAAATATCTAATGCATTTGCAGTGTGGTTTTCCAGAAGCCAATCCGTGGAAAGGAACAATTTAAAAACCATAATCAATTCGATTCTATACTTACGTACGCAGCCTTTGCCTCACGAGAAGTCTTCGGCGGATCGTCTGCATTGGTTGGATCTTGACTACCTCGAAGTCGCTACAGCCGCCATACATTGTGGGATGTTCAAAACTGCTTTGATATTTGTTGAAGAACACCATTTGATCCCAGTGAAATCATCTAGACGGTCTTCAACGATTAAAGATGGTGGTGAGACTCCTGAAATACCCACGGGTTTGCTTCTCACGATTTTTGAGAACATTGATGATCCAGATCTTTATTATGGAGTGCAACAAACAGCCAGTTTAAGCACGATATTAGCGAGACTAGAATATGAGAAAGATGGGCCCAAAAGTCTTGCTTTCCGAGGTGCACAATATGACAGCCATGTGAAGCAGCGAGACCCTAGAGCTGCCCAGGACGCGCAGTCTCTTGTTAATGCACTAGACATGCTTAGCTTAAGTGGACTTTCTCACTCTCTGCTACAAGCACAACAGGGTTCTGGAATCGCCGGCACATCTTTAGATTCTATGTTTCGTACCGCACGTAAGCTAGAACAATGGGACATTCCAGTTCCTACCAGCGACAATCACTCAGTCACTATCTACAAAGCTTTCCAAGCAGCTCATGTTGCTACGAACCGCGGAACGTTCATGAATGCAATCAATGAAGGACTTGAGGGGACAATGGAGCGCCTCGTACGAGATGACCTTAGTGCCAGTGCTCTTCACGAATCTCTTAGAACCTTAGCGGCTCTTTCCGAAATGGATGAAGTACTTAGCTCTCGTGGATCCGAGGAGTTTGAAGTGATTCTGTCAAGATTTCGAAATCGATCCGAATGGATGAAGACGGGGAGGCAAGTATTTTACACTTTTTGCCATGGACATAGCTAATACGAAGTTAGGTTTGATGACATTAGCCAGCTGGTTTCTTGTCGGGGGACCACTTTAAGTACCCTAAGCCAGCAACCACGCCTTCGAGACATACTCAATCTATCCTCCAAAGATACAAGACTAGTTGAGGTACATGTTGCACTCATGGCTTCGTCGTTGAATCGTGCTCATGGCGCCCTACAAGAATCCTTATCTCTGACAACTTCTTTGATTGATCTTATCAAACCGTGCCAGTCTCTTGGTTTGAATATTGAAGCTGCAGTTCATATGGAGACCGCAAATGCCTTATGGGAGCAAGGTGAAATGACATCTTCAATAGGTATATTACGCGCATTGGACAATGCATCCTCTTTGAAAGCGCAAACTATATCTGTTGGTCGTCCTGATCTCTTATCAAAGATCGGTCACCAAGTTTCCGAAGCCAGACTTGAGAAGCCTGATCGAATCATCGATAGATATCTAAAACCTGCTCTTAGAGACTTAAAAGGTTCCGATGGCTATGAAGCTGCGGAAGTCTTCCATCAATTCGCTGTGTTTTGTGATCAACAACTACAGGACCCTGATAGTTTGGAAGATTTGGAGCGGATGAAGAAGTTGAGCGAGATGAGATCCAGTGATGTCGCAGACTACGAAGCGCTTTTGAAGAATGCAACATCTTCAACAGAGCGAGCAAGGCATCAAAGTTATCTCAAAAAAGCAAAGACGTGGCTCGGACTAGACGAGCGAGAATACCGCCGCCATTGCTCCAATAGGGACGAATTTTTACGTCAATGCCTGGAGAACTACCTTCTCGCTTTAGCTGCTTCAGACAACCATGATAGCAATGCGCTACGCTTCACCGCATTATGGCTTGAAAACTCTGCAGAGAAGTTTGCCAATGAAGCTGTCGCCAAAGTCTTGCCAAAGGTGCCTAGTCGAAAATTCGCTACGCTGATGAACCAGCTCAGTTCTCGCTTACTTGAAAATGACTCAAGATTTCAGCAACATCTCTTCGGTCTAGTCTTGCGAATCTGTATGGATCATCCATACCACGGTATGTACCAGATATATGCTGGGTCCCATAGTCGGCCAAATACCAAAGATGAAATAGCTGTTTCGAGAAATAAGGCAACCCTCAAGGTGTCGGAGCAACTGCAAAGAGCTGAGAGTTCGCGGGCAATTTGGACTGCTTTGAATTATGTCATACAGCCATACACTCAGCTTGCGGGCGAGAAAGATGATCAGAAGTATAAAACGGGTAAAAAGCTCTCGATTAAAGACTCCCCTTGGGGCGTGAGACTCAACAATATCCTGAAAAAGTACCCAATACCTCCTCCAACAATACAAATTGATCTTCGTGCAGATAAAGACTATTCCAAGGTGCCAAAAATGGTCAAATTCGAGTCACAGATGAGTATAGCATCTGGAGTGAGTGCACCGAAGATCATCACTGCTGTGGCAGATAACGGAGCGCGATTTAAACAATTGGTAATGATTCAAGATATTGTGTTTCAGTGTCATAACTAACATGTATTAGGTAAAAGGTGGCAATGATGATCTGCGCCAAGATGCCATCATGGAACAGGTATTTGCTCAAGTCAGTGAACTCTTGAAGACGAACAGAGCAACTCGACAAAGAAATCTTAGCATCAGAACCTACAAAGTCCTACCATTGACCTCCATCGCTGGGGTCATTGAATTTGTGCCAAGCACAATCCCCTTGCATGAATATCTCATGCCAGCCCATGAGCGCTTCAATCCAAAAGATCTGAAAGGTAATGCATGCCGTAAAGAGATTGGGGAGGTTCAAGGCCAACCAACGGAAGTACGAATCAAGAAATATCAATGGGTGATCGACCGTTTTCGTCCTGTTATGCACTATTTCTTCACTGAACACTTCAACGACCCCGACGAATGGTTCACCAAGCGTCTAGCATACACTCGCAGCACAGCTGCTATATCGATTCTAGGTCACGTTCTCGGATTGGGTGACAGGCACGGTCACAACATTCTTCTCGATTTTGAGAGCGGTGAAGTAGTACATATTGACCTTGGCGTGGCTTTTGAAATGGGCCGCGTTCTTCCAGTCCCCGAATTAGTACCTTTCCGTCTCACTCGCGATATTGTCGACGGAATGGGCATAACAGAAACCGAAGGTGTGTTCAGAAGATGCTGTGAATTTACTCTTTCTGCTTTGCGTAAGGAAGCCTATAGTATCATGACTATTCTTGACGTCCTACGATATGATCCATTGTACAGCTGGTCTATATCACCTGTGCGACTCGCAAAACTGCAGGTGGCGCAAAGTGTTGCACCGGAACCTGGGATGGGACATGAGAGAGGTGGTGAAAGACAAACAGTCAATCAGCCGAGTGAAGCTGATAAAGCTCTGACCGTGGTCAACAAGAAACTGTCAAAGACGTTAAGTGTAGAGGCCACAGTGAATGATTTGATCAATCAAGCGAGGGATGAGAAGAATTTGGCGGTTTTGTATTCAGGTATATTATATTTCCTTCCTTCCTTTTCTCCTATCTATTCATCTAGTGTATCGACATTACCTATTCATGACAAACGCTGATTAATATCTATAGGTTGGGCTGCATACGCGTAAAAGTGCAGATGGATAAATAGAAACCTATATCCGGAAAAGACTTGTAAAAAGAGGTATTGGAATAGACCTCTCGCGTCAAAAGGATAGTTAAGCTATGTATTGTATTTGCGGCAAATATTCCTGATTTCCAGTTGCGTTATTGGCGGGCATAGCTTGGTGTTGAAGGTTAGCAAATCTCCGAAATAAAATATGGGATAAATGGTCAAAATTTCGACTATATATGATGAAGTAGAATCATATAATATCTTTGATCTGTGAGAAGTTGACAGATGGAAATGGATGCTGTAAAATTGCACTCTCAACCACCTCACATCTACTAGTCGCTGCGATGAATTCAAGTCGAATTTGAAAATGAAATCAAATATCATTGACCCTTAATTTCAAAAGAGGCTTTCATCTTGCACCAACTATTACTAGGAAACTGCTAGATCTTCATGTCGAAGAACCTTCTTCCGTTCTTATCTTCTATAATATGCCCCTTCCGTTCAGCCATCATTACTTCCTTAACAATCTTAAATTGATTATCGGCTGGCTGACTACTCATTGCGATGTTGCATGAGTTGCATTGAGGTATCTCGTCGCCCGCCAGTAGGAGGGCTTTGCAACCGAAGCAATACCAAAGAGCCACATTGTATTGGGGATGTGAGATATTTTGATATGGTGCTTGTACGTATTTGTATTTTGCGAAGATGTTTCTTGGGTTTGAAGCTGACGACTTTTGTGTCGGAGGAAGACAAGATGGGGTACTTCTTTTGTGCACATTATTTACAGCATTTTGAAGAGATGCTGTGTGATTGGTTTTAGACATGCTATTGTGAGTTTAATTCGAGCAAAAATCAGCAGTATTCTTATTGGGTAACTTCAGATATGTATTACAGTACTGGTCATTCATTGGTCTGCCCTGGATATCCATATTCACTCTTTCACATCTCGGTTTCTTTTGTTGCATATCTTATACGAACCGGATAAGTCTTTTATTGGCTGGGTCAAGATTGGCGTTTATACCTAGACCTCATGTTCGCTCTTGTATATATATGTTATGGATATTTCTGTTTGGATAAGTAGTTTATTCGATTCATCTAGATATCTATATCCACTCTCAGATCTTAAAGCTCTGTTGAATATTGAAACTTCCATAAAATGCTCTGCTCTGAATGGTTTAAACGGCGTTACCCATCAGGTATTTCAATGTCTCAAGATGATCATCAGTGCTAATAATTTAGATAATGTTCATTCACATTGAATGCTTACTAAGAGGTGCGTTAAGCATATTTGGTAAGAAATCCTTCACCCCTTACATACATTGTTAACCTAAGGCAGATATATATTCATATGTTGACTTGGACAGCATCATTAGATCGTTGTTGATCGACAATCTACTGTTCTTAGAATTACATGGTATTGAAGAACCTCGCGTTTTGTCTTCTCGTCTATCTCGACACGAATGAGATTTCCAAAAAAAAATTCTCATATCACATTTTTTCTCCTCGAATAGCTCTTTGATCGTCGGGACTCTATTGTTGACCGTATGGGCCTTGTCATTGATCGTATCGACCCTGTCATTGCTTCTTGAGTCTACAGTTATCATTCCCTTATAGCATAGCTTAAAATATTCTCTGCAGTGCTTGTCCACAACCAATCACGAACCAGAATTTTCGGTACTGAACCCGGAGATACATAAAGGTTAGATTCGGAAATACTCATTGTCCGCTCCCGACGTCCGTTTGAGCAAGGGGCTTTCAGCCCACATCCCTTGCGTAAGCGAGGAAAACGAAATTACCCAAGGGGCGGAGTCTCAATGTCTCATTCCAATCTGTCAGCCTTACGGGATCTTTACAGTGCTTACCCAACTCCCATGAATCGAAATGCTTTTTCCGACATCTGTCCGTCCAATTCTCGAAGGTGACTGGACGCGAAACAGAGGTGATGGTTTTCGGAAGTCCCTCAAATGTGCATTGACCTGTAGGATCTCGTAGATACGAGGTTCATCTCATAATGTTCCAGAAAGGGTAATGGAGAAGTTCGGACGTGTAAACGCTTGGGATGGAAGTGGGGTGTGTGGGAATGGAATGGCGCCTTGTTTAATACTCACAAGCTATGCTGTTGATATGTTCTCCTGCATGGATCCGAGCTTTGATCTGGAAGATGAATATCCTTATCCTCCGCCCAGTCTCTACCATTGTTTATCAGATTCTCCATTATTTATTTTTACCGTTCTAATTTCTTCAACCTATGCTTTCCGAAAAAGCCGCTCGTTATCATTAGATATTTTACACTGTGGAATCCGATATTGAAGTTGGATTTGAATATCCAGAGCCATTCATACCATCACATCCAAAAGGATCACAGCCCTTATTTCCTCTCTAGCACCAAATTTTTCGATGTGAATATGTCCACCGAAAGTATGTGTCCAACGCCTGACAAATTTTCGTAGACTTACACCTCTTTCACAGATGCTAGTTACTACGTGTATGATCCATCAAAAGGGGCTGCGATTCTTTTTGCCATACTCTATACAGGCACTTTCATTTATACCCTTTTCCAGTACATATGGCTTAAAAGCTGGTTCTGGTTATTCATGGTACTAGCAGCAGCTAGTAGGTTAACCCCTCCTAAACAAAAGTTTAGAGACGTAATACTGATACTCGATAGTGGAGTCTATCGGGTATATAAGTCGAGTGGACTCGGTATCCAACACAGATAATAGGAGTGAGTGAAGAAGCACATGATGCATATCTGAGATGCTAATGGATCAGACGCATATATCATCCAATTTGTTCTCATATTTCTCGCGCCTGCGCTGATGGCTGCGTCTTGCTATATGGCAATGGTACATCCTGTCCCCTTTTCATCTTGCCCATCGCATTGTCCACCATAAAACTCATCTAATATTACCCCAGGGTCGAGTGATCATCCACACGACCCCGGTTTCTTCCCGCAATATCAAGACCCTCTGGGTCCCACCCCGCTGGATGACACCTATTTTCGTAACCTGCGATATCATCGCCTTCCTAATCCAAGTATTTGGCGCCACCTCTGCCACCTCCAAAGATTCAAAAACTGTCCAACGAGGTTATAATGTCATGAAAGTTGGTTTAGTCATCCAATTATTATGTTTTGGATTTTTCTTACTTGTTTCCATGCGATTTCATTTCATTTCCAAGAAATTTGAAAACTCATGGCCGGATAGACAATGGAAGAAATTATTACTGGCGATTAACATTGCTAGTGGTCTTATCTTTGTAAGATTCTATTTTCCATATCCTTTATTGCTTCTTATCTTGAGAATGTGTGAGAACTCGAGTGCTAACATAGATATACCTAGGCTCGTTCAATATATCGCATGGTGGAATTCACAACCGACTTCGATGGATATCTCTCGGTTCACGAATGGAATTTCTATGTTTTTGAAGCCGCGTTGATGTTTCCGGTTTTGGTTCTGTTTAATGTGTATCATCCTGCGAAATTTTTGACGAATGTGGGATGGAGGCAACAGAGGGAAAAGTCGCATCTTCCTCTGGATGGATCTAGTTTGCAGGGTCTGAATTCGCGGTAGTGAGGATTGATTGGGTTTAATATGAACGGTTGATTGGGAATGGATAGGATGTATACCTTGGAGTGGATAAAAAGAATTAGATGGAAGCGATTAATTTCTGAGAATGATTAAACATTGGAAAAGAATCCAATCTTTCAAATGATGAAATGTTACCTCTCATTGTTCGCCGCAGCACGGACTACTGGAGACCTTAAATCTGACGACACCAATGAGATCATATACATCTCGCTACTACTATCTATGCAGATAGACCGGATTAGACATTTTAGAGATTCCGCTTTACTATTGTTGGAAATCACGTGTACCACGTGCCACTTAGTGGCACGTGCCCTTAGCTTCCCCCTATAAATCTCTTCTCTATCGTAGAAGTGGCAACTTTACACCATAGTGTAAAGTTGTATCGTTAACACTCCTATATATAATATTATCATATTATACGCAACTTGCTGTCTACTTCTGACAACTATAACTAGACTGCACAACGGGTACCCGCGGAGCGGATAATGCCTCTAATAGATAATCCGCGGATTATCTATATACGGAGCGGATAATCTAGAAATCTGGATAAATAATCTACAGATTATTTATAGATATCTATAGATTACTTACTTATCTATAGATAATTCGCTTATCCATAGATAAATAGATATCTATAGATTATCTATGGATTATTTATTGATATTATATGTATCTCTACTTTAATTTTGTTGGAAATCACGTGTACTACATACCACTTGGTGGTGTTACGGGAGCTGCCTCTAGGGTCACGTGGAAGTGTCTAGAGATCTCTCGAGGTGGTTTAGACTAAGCTTCAAATAGGAATTCGATAAGGTTGATAATTGGTTGTAATTCTTGTAACTATAATATAAAACTAATAATTATTCTTGAGCACAAAGCTTTACATTATAATGAAACTTATTCTGTTTATATAGATCTTCGCCTTCTACTATCCCACTACTTCCCACTATATCCCACTGCTCCCTACCTAGTAGGAGTCGGTGGGACACCTTTGGTCAGGTGATATTTGCTTCCTTGGGTTATGTGACGACCCGTCGTAATATATATGTATATAATGTCTATAGTACTCTATGACTTTTATTGGATTGAAGATACTTTTGTTCCCCTCCCTAAGGAATTTATTAAAAAAGAAATTGTTATATAAACCAACGAGAAGCTAATAATATACCAATTGTTTTATTATAATATCAATCTAATTATATATAAAGCAATATGGATTATTGGATTTAAAATCTTTATCTCGTAATTCAGGCTTTTCGATAATAACTTGTTTTCAATGCTTTTGAATAAACCAAAGGGATTGCAATTATATAGTAATAAATACTAAAGGTATTATAACCCTTATACCTATTACAAAAAGGTATACTATTCTATTTGTAATAAGAAAATCGATAAGTATATAGGGGAACCTATATATCAGTAATACATTAATACTGTGTAGTGTATTAATTGTTTAGGCTTTTTTAAATCAGAATACTTTAATTATTCCGTTGCCCCTAAAGTGTATAATAAGAGGATTATTATCTTAATTCAATAAAAAAGAAAAACTATCAAAATGATAGATCTCAAAGTATATTAGGATTTACACTAGTTAATACTAATAAGCAACTGTTAATCACTAATATCCACTTCTTTCTTGTAGATGATTATATCTGTAGTCCCTATTCTAGAAACTAGAATTACTATTTATAAGAATGCAGATAGTACAAATAGCAGAAAGTGTTAATATAATTAGAGTTTAGATTAGTTTAGCTTTATAACCACTTCAATAACAAAACCGTAATATATTGCTTTCTAAAAGAATTTCAACGAGCTAGTTTTAATCGATGAGATCTTTGGATCTATAGATATAGAGATAGTAGACTATAAATCGTTTGGATCAAGTAATCTTATATCTATCTCTTTTTTATAAGAAGTATAATCGATATATATTTATCTAGAGATAAAAGGTTTACAATTGTATAGGCCAATATTAATAGGGGCTATTCGAATTATATTATTCTACTCCAATTAGCTTTCAAAGCTTTAGTAGATATAATCTATATATAAGAACCCCAATTATACTCAAATAATATAATCCAAAGTTATATAATATACAACAGATATTAGTTGGTAAACTACTAAATAGAATAACAGACTTTTGAAGAAAAGGAATCGGGCCTACAAATAATTATATATATCCGAAAAAAGGTTAATCTTGTTATTCAATAAATAGAAAGTCTAAAGAATAAAGATCTATTATAAATTAGAATAAATAGTTATTCGATCTTGAATATTTATTAAACTCCCCTCGATCCAATAGTAATAGATTATATAATACAATTTGAACTGAATATTTGAATAATTATAAATAAGGATTTCAATATTAAGAATAAACTATAGAAACCCAGTATTTTATTAGCGAATTAAGGTGTGGCTTTAGCTAGCTGATTGAATACCTAAAGAATGCATTTTATAAGCATCCCCGGGGTACTGATATATACCCAAGGGTATATCCTCAATTTAATCTTTTCTAATATTTCTTTTGTATATATAGAGATCTATAATAAACTCTATTGTAAATCTGATTACGCTATATAGATTACTATTTTGGGAATTAGAAGTATTATAATTCTAGATCAATTTTATTATTGAATAAAGGAACTGGACCTATTTAAACTAAATGGATTAATAGTGAATTGTTTAACTTGTTTAGGGATTATTGAGATCCAAACAATAGTGAATATCAAGTGATATATGAGCGAGCTAGCGGAGGCTCTTAATAACTCTATTCATACTATCAGAAACTCTAATCAGGATTTAATAAAAACTTTATTCTAATAGACTAATAAATATAAAAAGGTATACTTAGTATATTGCAAAGCCCAATAGAGTAGCAATTTTGAGCTTATAATAGATGCATATCAGAACTTACAATAAATAATCTGAAAAGCTAAATGAACTTATTAAATAATAAGGTTTAATAATATTACAAATAATAAAAAGTTATATAAAATAATAGATTAATATAAACTATTCCTGAAAGTTTATTTAAAACCTTCTTTTTGTTAATCAATAGATATATAATTATTAAAACAAATACAAAGATAGAAGCTCTTTTCTCGATTATCCTCAATCGATTTAAGGTTAATAATAATCTACAAACCAACCTACTAATACAATATAAAGGTTCTATTACTTTTCTATAGAAAAGAATAATTACTATAGAAAAAATAAAAAAGTATACTATTGGAGCTAAATATACATCTCCTAATATTGATCGAATTATAATACACTTTCTAAAAACCTATTAGAAAAATATAAAAAGAGTAATTTATAAGATCTTTATATTTTGCTTAATATTTAATTATTACTCTACAAAATAGAAGCTAGCTGAAATCATTATATTGCTTAAAGTAGATAAGAAAGATAGATTATCCCTAAAGTTATAATAGCTGATTGCTTTTATATTATATATTGATAAAAGCCTTAAGAGATATATTATTAATTAGATTTTATAAATAGCTATAAGGTTTAATATAATTAGTCTATAATTTATTTATTTATTTATTTATTTATTTATTTATTTATTTATTTATTTATTTATT
>JBBMOJ010000472.1:0-30633 GCA_038090695.1 Sclerotinia spermophila | reverse complement strand
CATGGATCTAAATGTTAATTCCTCGATCCCCTAGATCCATCACGTGATCTTTCGATCAGGTGACGCGGTATGTGGGATGCCGTCGTAACACCTGGATTAGATTATTCAAATCTATATTCTTAATAGATCTTTCTAATTCTAATTTGATTTCTGATTTAAGTTTTTTATAATAATAACTTATAATAATAGTTTCATTTTATTAAATTATTCCTATATATCTTTGGAATTCTATAATATACTTTAATACTAATTCTATTTATTTGAGATTGAAGATTTTATTTTCTATTACTTTTAGTTTATTAAAGTTCCCAAAGATTTTATAAATCTTTATTTTAAATCCTTTAAAACTATTGAAGATTGTTCGAATAGATTATATATAATCTTAGTTGTTATATTCAAAATAGTTTTATAAATATAATTGAATCCATTTATTTATTTCTTTTTGGAGATAGAATATAGTCTATATACTCTTGGATTCTATAATTATAAATTTATTCTTATTGAATTAGAAATAGATTTCTAATTATAAAAGGAAAGTATTGAATTCCTATTAATTATCTTAGTATTTATTTGATAAGGCGATCTTAAAGGTTTTGTTGATAATAATCTTCTGTGGAGTATTAGCTATCTTGATATTATTGATATCTACTATTAGTATAGACTGACCTATAGTAATATTTCTGAATACTATATTTAGTAATAGTTTATTGAATCAGTATTTGAAATAGAAAGGGTGTTTAAAGTGTTATAGAAATTGCCTTTAGAATTATATAGAAATAGCTAAAGATTTCTCAAAATAGTTTAGACTAAACTTCAAATAGGAATTCGATAGGGTTATAATTAATTGTAATTCTTATAATTATAATATAAAACTAATAATTATTCTTAAGTATAAAGCTCTATATTATAATAAAACTTATTCTGTTATATAAATCTTTATCCTCTAGAACCTTTGAGGTCCGTATGCTCTAGGAGTATACAGCTCCCTAAGGCTCCTTTATATGACATATGAATGTGTTATGTGATATCTGTCGTAACATCTCCAAATAAAAACTATAGAATCGAAATTTTAATAGTTGAATTATATCAAAAAGAAAAAGTATATTATAATCTTAATATTTGGTTTCTAAAAGGATTAAATAAAAAACAAGTAAATCATTTTTAGAATAATATATTGGGTGAAGATTTGGAATCTTTAAAATTTAATATAAGTAGTTAATGAAAATATATAAGTGTTTTGAATTATAATAATCTATTCGATTATAATAATATTTCTAAGTAGAATAGGAAGAAATCTAGATATAAGATTTCAGAATAATAAAAAGATATTTATAGATATAAAAGATATAGGGTTTTTCTAAGTAATTTAGAAAGATTAGAAAAGGTTGCTTTTATAAGAAGGAGTTTATACTTTGTTATAGGACCAAAGTTTAAAATAGGAAAGTTTTTATTTTATAAGAAACAAAGGAAATTAGTGAGATATATAATAAAGAAAGCGATAGTTTTAATATTATATAAAATATATAATTATAGAGATTATTTTGTTATAGAGATATTATAAAGAAAGCTTTGAGATTTCTTTTGACTAGTTATAAATAAGGATCTTAAGGATTATTATTTAGATTATTTGAAATATACAAAATATAAATATATATATAAATCCTAAACTCTAATTAAGGTTTCAATTTTAATACTAATAGATTATTTGGGAGCGGGTTTTATAGGATTGTATAAAGTATATAAAATAGATAGAATATGATATAAGTTTATTTTATTAATAATCGATTATTTTTCGAGATTTATTTGGACTTTTATATATACTATAAATAATAGTAATGAAGTTATAAGATATTTGAAAAGAATCTTTAAAGTTTATAGGATCCCTATAGGATTTTATATTGATTCTAGTTTATATTTTGGAAAAGCTTTGAAAGATTTTGTAGAGAGTTGAAGCTTATATTAGATAAATTCATTTATTATAGTAAAGAAGGTTATAGGAATGGTAGAAAGAGTTATAGGAATTATTTTGGAGGTATTCTATTATTAATTTATTAAAACAAAGAATTAGATTATATTTTTAGAGTAAATAATGATAGAAGTAAATCGAAGAAATATCGAATACTTGGGATATTCCCTTTTGAGATTTTCCTAAGTTTTCAATCAAGATTTGAATTGGAAATGGAATTCCCAATATATTATTGGAAATTCCTAGTATACAAATTATTATACAAAAAAAGCTTCTTATAAAATAAAAAGGAAAATGAAGTATTTATAAATTATTTAGCTACAAAGGAGATTATACTAAATCAAGATTTGATATAATAAAAATATTCATTTAATTATATTCCAAACTAGGGATATAATTATATTATATAATTCTAAAGCTATAAAATAGAAATTAAAATTATAATAGAAAGAACTATTTATTATTATAAAACAAAAAAGGAATTATAGGAAATTATATAAACTAAAATAGATTAATAATACAAATATCCCAAGAATATATTATAGAGATTATTTAAAGAAGTTTCAGTTGAGGGAAGATTTCTTAGTTATAAGGGAAAAGAAAGTCCTTCCAATTTACTAGAATATTAAAACTAATAAAGGGAAGAGAAAGTTATTTAATGATTTGAAAAAAACAATAAAGATATTTAAAGCTAGAGAAGATTATTAGGGATTTGAGATTAAATAGAAAGATTAGAGAAAGGAAACTTTGGTATCTAATTTCGGATAGAAAAGAGCTATAATAATATAATAAAAGATTTAGATTAGAAGTATATTTTAGAATAAAGAGAATAATATAATTCATATTATTAATTTTAAAAGGGATATTTATTTCTATAAATAATAATTACTAGAATTCTAGATATTAGAATTGGGTATATGATTATATTTATTACTATCCCTCTAGTAGAAAGAAAGAGCTAAATTATAGTCGTTATTTCTATATTTAACTAATCTAGATTAGGTATAAAAGGAGTAATTCTCGGATTACCCCTTTTAGTTTAATAAAATATCAACCCCAACTATTAAAACCCGGCTTCTACTAGTGAATCCTATTAACGGTGTACGAAAGGGATGTTCGGATAAGGTGGCCACGGGTTGAGATGGAGATAGAGTTTTTGGTAAGCAAATTGTTTGATAGATCCAGGAACGGTGTGAAATTTATCGTGTATGCATGCAAAGCATATCGCATCTCAATTTAGGTTCCGGTCTTGCTTGCCTCCTAGATGGGTACCCTTGCCACATGCATGATTTCAACAGAAGAAGAGCTTAAGCTTATTCCGCTTGCAGATATTGGAAAAGGTCTAGAATTATGTGTCTAGAAAGTTCATATAAATAGCTAGATTCGCCAGCATATTCGACGTTATCCCTAGTTTCCAGACGTAACTTAAGCTTTCAATATGTTCATCTCCAATTCTCTTATTCTCACACTCGCAAGTTCGCCAGTTCTTGCATCCAGACTCTTTGTGGCTTCATATACGGGAACTGTGAGTACATTGTCTCTCACCGAACATGCAGGTGGTGCGTATTCATTAAATGTCATTGCGACATCCACGGCATGCGCGGCCAACTCCTCGTGGCTTACCTTGGATTCTTCACGGGATGTTTTGTTTTGCGCGGATAGAGGATTGACTGCCAGTCATGGAACTCTCAATTCCTTAAAGATTCAGGAGGATGGTTCGTTAGTGGCCTTGGATAGAGTTGAGACGCCGGTTGGTGCCGCGGCTACCGTATTGTATGCGGAAAATACCGCTTTGGCATTGGCCTATTAGTAAGTGTTTGTTCATTGATATTGGCTTGACTTGGGGATTCGTACTAAAAGATTGACCAACAGTTCCTCGAGTAGCGTTGGAACGCTGGATGTCACTTCCCCAAACAATATCCTTCCTCTCCAGACTTTCACCTACAAACTTACAACTCCTGGCGCAGACCCTCAATACGAATCCGCACCGCATCCACATGAAGCCATTACAGATCCCACCGACTCTTTTGTCCTCGTCCCGGATTTGGGTGCTGATCTCGTGAGAATCTATCGTATCGATCAAAAGACCAAGCTACTAGAACCGCTTGAGCCGTTGAAAACTCCCGTCGGAAGTGGACCCAGGCATGCCAATTGGCTTGTTACGGCAACGGGAACCACCTACTTTTATGTGGTTAGTCAGTTGACTAATAGACTTACGGCATATAAGGTTACTTATGAAAGCAATAATACTTTGAGCTTTGAGAAGAAGTTTGAGAGAAGTCTTTTGGAGACGACTACGCCGGGTAAGGAGTTACAATTTTATAGCGCCGCGTCAGGTATTCAAATTACGGTATGCAATTCTCCTTCTGAGTGTTCCATTTTCATTAAAAAAAAACGTTCCTGGATTTACAAATCAGGAATATGTTTGAAATTAACATGCCTTCTAGCCTGATAATAACTACCTCATCATCTCTCAACGCAACGATACACATTTCAGTATACCCAATCCTTCCTCTCCATCAGCTAAAACGATCATTCCCTCTGATTCCCTCTTGACATACTCCCTAAACCATTCAAATGGTAATTTTTCACTTGTTTCGATTGATGCTGCTGGTGGTAGTTTCCCAAGACAGTTTTCAATCAATAAAGCTGGGAATTTGGTAGCGGTCGGGTTGCAGAATGATGGGAGAGTAGCGTTACTGAAGAGGGATGTGAGTAGCGGGAAAACGGAAATTGTCGCCGGGATCGATATAAAGGGAGAGGTAGTTTGCGTGGTTTGGGATGAGTAGTTGGGAAAACGGCGGAGGGAAGACAATGTTTCGTGTGAATGAATTCTGTGGGCAATTGTGAGCGTTGCTGGGAGGACTATGATTACTTTTTCGTGATTAATATCTCTGGCACTGGAATTATGAAAACATTTGACTTTGCTCGCCTAAATCACCGTGTGCATCTCCAGAGAAAAGAGTAGTACTCTAAAAGTGTTTCCTGTGTTGCTCAGAAGTTGAAGTTAAGAACACATATAAAGTGGGAAAGATGCGATATTGTGTCTAAACGCCTTTCATCGTGGAATATCAAGGATGTATTGGTATTATGTTTTTGTCCTATGATTGCGTCGTACTCTGTCTATTTTCATTTTCCGGGATGAGTGTTTGATCATAAATGTCACAAAATGATGGTGTTGAACCGTAAATCAAAGGTGTATTTCTATCTTCCTCAAAAGCGTAAAGTACCTGTTCCAAACTCGTTCCGTCTCTCAAGCTAGCTATATTGCTGTTGCCGTTGTTATAGTTGTTATTGTCTATGGTTGTAACTTGTGATTTGTGTGGTTTTCCAAGGTTCATATTCACCCTTCTGGCGCTTAATAAAATGTGGTTGTTGTATGTCTTACATTCTTTGAAGTATATGGGTTGCGGAGTTCCGTAAGTTGATGATAATTATCTTCTACCATAATCTACATAAACAAGGCTTTCCTGTCCCTGAATCAAACGGATTTTCTACTCAATGTACAGCAGGACTTCTAGATCCACAGTTCACGCGATTTTCTTCCATATGCAACAGATTCCTACAATCCATATACAAGTGGCCTTCCAATCCCATAGTTTAATCTTTCAAATACGGTAGCTCTTCTACTCCCAGATGCAACAGAGCCTTCCATTCTGGACACCTTAGATTTTGCCATCCATCTTCCACTTTCACATCTATCACAGCATCCAGATTTCGCGCCATCTCGACTTTGAAGTTTAGGTGTCGTGGTAGGAGAATTCAAACCACTACGTCCAGGGCAACTCATGCAGTTATCCGTACATGATACCTCTAAGAATACGTGACCAGCCTCCCATCCTCTCTTGCAAGCCCAGGAATAGATATAGCCCACGCACCCGTTCCTGCACTCATCTCTCTTATATATAGACTCTTTTGATGCACCTGAGATTGGATTGCTTGTATGTCCATGATGCCAGACATGTGCTGCCCATGTATAGAGTCTTTGAGCTTCTCTCGAGATTTCTCCCTGCGAGACTTGTGGGATATTCTCGATGTGGGTTGCGGGGAATATTTTGACTTTGTAGGTGGTTGCTTGAAGTACATTGTTTGAGGTAGGACTTTCACCGCATATTGTGTTGCCGGGGTTTTCGAAGGATATATCCTTCTCGTCTGAACACATAGTAGCAGAAGGAATGGCGTACGACTAAGAGCGCTCTGTGAGAAGTGTTTTCAGAAGTGTTAATGACAATAGTGCTTGAAACTTCGGTCGATGCTGGCCAATGACAATCGATGAGCCCACAAGATATTGATGAAGGTGTTGAAGTGTTATCGAATTGACTTTCAAGTATTTAGTTAAGTAAGTATCAGTAGGTGTAACTGTAAGGAAAAGATAGAAGCAAGAAGGAAATTTCCAGCGCTTTTGAGCAAAGTTCCAGGAGCCAGTATAACGCCAAGAAACCTGCATGATCAGTCTGTGATTCTTACACTTTCTATAAATTAATACAAAATTTAATCTAAATGTCTATGATACTGTGAACAATATCCTTCTCGTCGATAAATACGCATTTCTCAGATGAAATGACTTCGCAAAGACCATCTCGATTAACCATTCAAGTGATTTCTACCTGTGACAAATGATACATTGTGGGGTCGAGAGGAATGACGATTTGCTGTGATCTTTCCAAAAGGACAAGATGAACATTGGACTTTAGACTTCAACTGTCTGGTCGAGTCACCCTCGAATACAAATAGCCATGTCACCTGTTATTGGAAAACTTTATCACTGGAAAGGTAGGTTTCCTAACCCAACCACCCAACATAATTAGGCTGCATCTGATAAGTCTCGGTAATAAATCTACCATAAAGTTCTACATAATGCTTTGAGAAGAATAGAAATAAATGAATGGCTTTTAGAATCAGACTTGAGCGATAGACCAAAGTATGGAAATATTGTGAAATATTGCAGTCATATATGTTACAGTAATACAATATGGTTACCCAGGACGGTCATTCAGACGAACGGTACCTAAATTGCTGTTCAAACGAAATAGCTAACAAATTCCTTTACATTTGAAAATCGACTGCAATTCTTTCACATTGAACACCAATTGCTACATTACTCAGTAATGCTCCTCAGTATTAGTTATTTCATCCGAAATTTCAATCGAGCTTTTGAGGGGGAAATACAAATTGATCAAGCATTTGTTTCACCGTTCCAGCCACAGTAGGTTATTATAATCAATAACTTCACACATGAGAGTGTGAGAAACCCGAAGTGTATATAACAAAGTGGATGAGTACACCGTCGCTAAACATATGGACTAGCAAATCTTGTATCTGGTACACAACTCGCTGGCAAGTTAAGAAACGAAACGAAAATGCATAAAATTGTTAATTAATATTCTGCAAATGGAATGGTATAACCATTATTAGTTACAACTGAATAAGGGAATTGTAATAGATTTGATTATGGTTTCGACTTTCGGGGGTCAAGCGCTGAAATCGACTCACTGTGATAAAAATACACGAGATTCTGAAATAATTACTTCAATTTCAGTTGAAATTGTAAGACTATGAATCCTACCTAGGTATACTATTCGATTTTTCAAGTTTTAACGATCATTATATTCATTCCTTTCTCTTTTATATGTTATTAGCAAACTATATACTGGATTGAAGAACCACCGAGTGTTATACAGGAGAGACATACTAGTTGAGGTGCTATTTGTAATAAATTTTGATATATTTTCTATAACTATCCATTTGAAGCCAAGCATTTAGATTTTCCTCCTCGAGATACAACCAAAAAAAAGCCATCATTCACCCCCCCCCAAAACCCCTTAAGACTATGAAACACATTAAATTATCTATGAGAATGTACCAAAGATATGAATCACCTGATATTGCTGTTGGGTAAGTTGATACAATCCAATGTCAAGAGGTCCCATAGATTTCGTGAAAACAACAACATCAACTAGAAGAGAGTGTTGCCCCTTAACTGCTCGACAAATGGCTTGTTTGTGGACGTGAGATCTTCAAATGAGTTAGCGAATTTCTATATCTCGCTTCTGACAGATATTTATGAAGGGTGCTTACTATTTGATAGATTTGGAAGGCCTAATGTCAAATTGAAGAGGAGTCTGACCTTCAACAGATTCATCGCCGGATCGTTCAGAAGAACGGCTACGATGTTCCCCACGATGGCGGCCCCTGTGTTTTGATTCAGAATGACCCCGGTCTCTCGACTTGTTGTTCTGGTTCCTTGGTTTGGTTTTACGTTCTAGGCCTCTTGGGGTCGTACTGCCTACATATCCTGTCAGCTTCAATACGTTTCCCAGGAAATCCTCCTCTGGGATCTTTCTTTTTGACTTGGATTGGTTCCAATCGCCTGGATAACTGTAACTCCACGGTCGATCGGATTTCCGGAGCTCTCTTTGTGAGGACGATTTCTTTCGAGTTTCGCGAGGAGGTCTACTTTGCGAACTTTCTCGTGAGCCTGAGCCACCTCTAAGACCGCTAGCATATGCATCTAATGGTGAAGAATTGCATGAGCGGTCTTGTTTTTGATCACCGGTGACTTCTCGTAAAGGGAGTTCAAGACGAATCCCATTGGCATGTCTTTGATTCACGGGGACCTCTAAGCCTAAACGTCTATCGAGATTGGGATCTTTTCCCAGGGACGTCGGTTTTTCTCAATTGGTAGCCCTTGAGCATGGATTTTTGGATCCGGGCTAGAAATGGTATGGGATGGGTGAGAGGGGCCAGTACCCTCATACACTGGGTAAGACGTTCCTTGTTGAGGCAGGTTCGTATGTTTATACACTGCGTCACTATGGTATTGTTGGGCTTGCTCACGAGCAGGAGGAGGGCGAGTGCCTGAGCGTGTAACTCTTTCGTGAGATGATTGCCCTGAATGGTACGATTCTCTCGAACGGAATGGTATTGCTGAGTTGTCTGAAGCTTCGGAATAGATTCTGGGAGTAGATGATACGGTTGACTGGGGCACGTTGTTCAGATTTCCTACAGAAGAATGGTTTGTGTTACTCGAGTACACAGCTTTTTGCTGAAATTTTGATGCTTCTGTGGGAGAAAAGGCTTGAATTTCGCTCCCAGGTAGCGGTCGTGAAAGGCGGGGACGGGGATCAGACTTTGCAGGTACATTCTGCTGTCTCCAGAGTCGTTGACCATTCCCAGTACCTGTGCATACCCCAGAGGGAGGGTAACCCTCGATCTTGGTTGATTGTGGTTTGAACGAAGTATGATGCCATGGCGGAGGTGGAGGTGAAGAGTGGCTAGTATGAGAGCGTGGAGCCCTTTCCCAGGGTAATCCTCTTGGATAGGATGGGGGCGGAGAAGGTGCGGCTGGCTTGTCCCTACTTCTTGATTTCCCGTGGGAAGATCCGCCTGCACTACTCATGACTTTTGAATAGTAGCAGTAGATAGTTAAGCAAAGTGTAGGTTTAAAGATATGCTCTGGATTTTGTAAATTAACTTCCGCTGTTTGATGGTAGGATGCTAAAGGCAAAGGTCCATCAAACGAAGAAGAACGAGCGTTTAAATGTTGATCCCCTTTACCAGATAGGAGGCCCCAATACCATAATGACTCGAGATTAGAGGTATGAATTGTCAAACATTGCTGTCACTATGGACAGGTATGACTTTTAATTAATGAGAAGTGACTCCAAAAGTCCAGATATAGTTGAAATGA
Organism: Sclerotinia spermophila; assembly: GCA_038090695.1. NCBI lineage: Eukaryota > Fungi > Ascomycota > Leotiomycetes > Helotiales > Sclerotiniaceae > Sclerotinia > Sclerotinia spermophila. The sequence continues at coordinate 20,977 of JBBMOJ010000472.1, read as the reverse complement.
CTAGAGAGAGTTAGTATTAGGGCGAAAGCGTAATGAATGAGAACAAAATTTATGACATTGAAATGACATTGAGACACGTATAATGGTTGAAATGACTGAGTTCATGGGACCATACAAACGATTATGATTTATCTGAAAGAAATGTAAATTTCAAAGGATTCATACACAAATTGCAAGATGAACGGAATACCGATATGGGCACAGCCATGCCAATGAGTTGTAAATTAAGACTCAGATGTTTGATTTATACCCAGGATGATGGCGATGATTACATGAATGGCGCCGACAATTAGAGTTACCGGTTGACCACTGAGAACCCAACTTCACGAAGTAAATACTGAATACTCATGCTCGAGCACAGTGGGAAACATGACTGAGAATCATCAAGTCAAATGCTCATAGGCAGTGAGAGCCTAGATAACATCACCAGACAAACGCCAGGAACTCTCATCTTCAGAATACAGGGTACAGAATCAAGTATCCATCTCATCACCAAAAGACAAGCATTAGAAGTCTCCGTCCCAGAAGCATGATCACATCGCCTATCTATGACCGAGAAAGATTGGCGTAAGCAAATACTGCAGTCGGAAAGCAAAACAGGTAGAGCCTAATCAAGGGTAAACTCTAACTTCCTCCAAAAGCTAGGCATGGAGAAGGGCACGTTCATAAGTACAGACTCTACTTCGAGTTCACATCCTGCAAGATGTGTGTATTTTGTTTCATAGAACTCTACGAACCCTACCAGAGGATGTCGTTGTGTACAGTACAGCTTCCATTGCGAGGGATTCCTGCAATATATGAATTGGATTCCTCAGTCACCGGAAACAGCCTGCAAGTATTTCCTCTTGTTTTACCAGGAGAGGAGAGCATCTCGGTTACCCGGGGAATTCTATAAAACTCGAGATTCGAACTGGGAGGCTCCGGTAAAGCTAGCTTTGTGTTCTCCTGAACAGGGCAGTGTTGCCATAATTCATGGTCTATGTTTGAGTATTTTTGCCAGACGGCAAAGCTTCCGCAGGTCAAGGGAAGCGATACTGCCCCCAGAAACTCGATAACAAACGAAATCAAGAGAGATAAGAATCTTTATCCAATCTTTTCGGGCCTCGGTAGCTTTCATAACATATCTCATCGTCCTTGATCTTACCAAAAAGCACATCACATTGCATGTCCTTCCGGCCCATTAATAAAATCATTTTCAAATTTTCCCCACCCGCCCGTCGGTTCATCACACAACTTCAAATTATGAACCTTTAAATCATGATGTCCATCCTGCGGTGTCTGGCCCTGACAAACATTTCCACCCATTGCCACGTTAATAATAATCTGAAAATCATTCAATCTCCTCGTTCCCTCCGGCACCGTCGCTTTCATAACCACCCTCCCATCAATATACCAGACCATCTTCCCTCCTATCCTATTCTCCGGCTGATTCCAAGCAAACTCATATGTATGTTGTGCATGCTGCATGTTGTGCACCGACGTCTCCACAACCCTATGTTTATTCCAATCCTCCCCATTAAAATGCCCCCAATGTAAACAAGTATGATTCGTCCCATCTCCATTCCACGTCTCCATAATATCTATCTCCCCATCACTTGGCCACGTAAAAGGTTCGCGCGGGAGGAGCCAGAGAGCCGGCCAGATCCCAGAGGCACAGGGTGGTATAATAGTCGCTACGAGACTGCCGCGGTCGCGGGCTAGTGTCATATGGCTTGTTAAACGTGCGCTTGTAAATCTACCGTTCGAGGAAATGGCTCGGAGGATTAAACAACCATTTTCGTCGTGGAACGAATTTTCTCGGTCTGCGACGTAATTTTGGAGCTCGTTGTTTCCCCAGCCATGATCACCTAGTTGATGCCTGAAGTTGTCGGACACGGGTACGTGAGGAGACAAACAAGGTGTCCAGTAAGGATGAATCGCAGAATAAGAGGGTCTATTTTGAGGGATTGGAGGAGGTGTGCCTGTGTTGTGATGAGGTTGGACTTGAGGATAGTACCCTGGTGGTGCGGGTTGTGGTGGTAGAGGGGTATGTGTCGTGGATTGACCAGGAATGGAAAAATTATGCTGGGCAGCAAAAGCTTCGCCCTTGGCTTTAGCTTTGTCGAGAATACTTTTGAAGGACATTTTGTATCCTATAATTAAGGTTTGGTTTTTTGTATATCGTGGTGTGGAAAGTTTCGCGGTGAAGTTAAAGTTATTAACCTTACGAGTATAGAAGCACGTGTGGCAGGCATGCATGCTATGTCAATCTGCGGACCGACCCGCAAGACGATAGGCGCTATCTGCGGGGTATTTCCGATATACCTCGATGTTTTTTATGGGGGGCTACTATAACCACTTTCAGTTCTTGACGAGTGTTGGTGGATTTTAACGAATTCATCGATTTCATTCAAATGATTGATGCAAACTATAAGTTATAACGTGTTTGAATTCATGTGTCTAGGTGATGAGATTTTCATTCGGAGTAGGTAGATATTGTAAGTATTACGCGTAGTGATTATCCATTCCCCTTATACTATGTTTTGTTCACACTTCTTTCTACGAACCTTTTATCTCTTTATCTTTCACAATGGATAAAATTGTACCAACACATATCATTCACACCTCCCCTCTTTTCCTTTATTAGAGGAATTTTGTCTTTTCCATACTATTCGTGAACAGTCCTCTACATCTAACCCTACTGCCCAATCTCGCACAAAGTAGGAAAGCTCCACTCAATTTCCTGTGTAAACTATATGTTTCCTCTGGCGGTGGTGCTAGTCGCTCTCTGATCATAACCGGGATGAGAGCCTTTACTCTCTCCGTAATAGTTTGATCTCTGAAATCGTAAATTTCCGGTGAAGATTCTAAAAATGGTTCTGCGAGAGTAAGGACGGATTGTATGTGCGTGTCTAACATTGCTTTAGATTCTTGTCCCGTGAGATATCCGAGGTCAATGGAAAGAGCGCGAACTGTATCTCTCTCGGATCTTGAAGCCGCGTCCAAGAGTTGTGTGTATTTAGTGATAAATTCCTCAGGATACTCGCGAGAGGCGCCGAAATCGAGAAGTTCTAGTTTGTTGGTTTGAGCGTTGTAGAGGAAATTTGTCCAATTGGGGTCAGTTTGCATATATTTGAACTCAGTAATTTCGCGAAGACAGAGACGTAGGATTTGAGTTCCAATCCAGTCTCGTTGCTCTTGTGTGAAATTTTGGATGCGAGTAACACCAACTCCTTCCATATATTCCATAGTAAGAACCTGTTTGCCTGATGCTTCAGAATATATTTTTGGTACAACAAAAACATCCTCTTCGTCCGCTAGAAGTTCTTGGAAACGTAATCCGCATTCCGCTTCTCGAATGTAATCACATTCCCATCCCAGCTCTGTTCGGGCATTTCCTATAGTTTTATCGAGAAACAAGCCCTTCGGCAAAAGACGAGATGCCGTAAGTAAAATTGCGAGGTTATTGAGATCAGAATCTATGGAATCTGCAACTCCAGGATACTGAATCTTCACAGCGACCTTTGCACCCGTTGATCTGAGTGTTGCACGATGGACTTGGCCGATAGATGCAGCAGCCAAAGGAACTTCTTCAAACTCGCCAAATAAGTCTCTCCATTCGGGCCCAAGATTTGCTATTAATACTTTGTTCCTTTGTGACGCAGGCATGTAGTCCGCTCGGTCTTGAACTCGCTGCATCACTTCTTGAATTGGCGCCGGGAGCATCTTGGAGTCCTGGAAACTGATCATCTGGCCTAATTTCAAAGCTGCACCTCTCATCCGAGACAATTTGGTCACAAGTCTGTCCATGTTGCCTGTGCTTAACATAAAAGAACCCTCGCCGCCACCGCCACTGACTCGACGAAAACTTTCGCTGATGGCCCCCCCTACCATACCAGCGGCGAGGCCACTATAATTCCACAACCTCCCAAGTCTTGATGAAGGAACACTTGACTCTCGCAGCTTATATGGGGCAGGCTGTGGGCTTGCCTCCGGCTGCATCTAAATTACCGTCAGATTTCAGTATTACATGCATCAAGTGCGAGGAGTCTATAATTACAGTATCATTGCTAGTCTCTTTGCTAATATCTGCAGCTAGCTTCTCAACATCTTCATCGTTTTGACGAGGAGTCCCAAGAATGGGCTTGAGTGGACTATCAGGAGTAGTGGGCTCTGCTTGAATAGATGAACGAACATTGAAGGTATCCTGGTCCTTATTTCTCGCCAGCTTGGTTTGGTCTACAGGGGTATCTTTTACTCCCTCCAACCCAAGTGTGCCTTTACCTGATCCTTGAGTCTTACCTCCCAGCAACCTAGCAACCCTTGGGCTATGGAATAAATCTGTATTAATGCCCTCGGGTAGCTGTTCCTGTTCAGGGACTGATTCAACAGATGGTATTTGTTTAGTCCTATCAACGGTCTCTGAAAAAGTATCAGAGTTTATAGCATCCTCCTTCAAATGTTCATCATTTTTTTGAACATCAGATGTATGTTTTGGTATTTTGGCCCTGGGCAAAGAAGATAGGGTGGGTGATGTGTGTCTTGATCTATCATAGAAAATTTCCTCATCATGCCCTTCTTCCAATGGATTTGTAGAATGTCCAATCGCATCTGCAGTTACTGATGGTATTTGGCGCTCATGTTCTCTCTGAATACGTCTTGCATCGTCCGCGGATAAAGGCTTGGTTTTTGGAATAGGGATGGTCGAAGCATCTGAGGCCGCAGAATGCAGTCCCTCACTATCTATCGGATCTATTTTGGGCCCCGCTTGTGACCTGGTAGGAGTTGTATCTGCATTTAGTTCGAAATTATTGATATCTGCGTTTTTGGGGGGGATTGTTCCATCCGGTAGAGGGTAATTTTCGGCCTTCTCCTGCTGAATATGCAAATCCACTTTCGATATCGGTTTGACGGACGAATTCGATTGAGACTTCTCGTAGAAATGATCCTGCTCTAATCCCTCCTTTCTTTCTGGGACATGCTCTTGCTCCCCCGTAGAGCTTCTGCTGGGTATAGGTGTACTGTCATTTGATTGAGAACTGGATGTATAATCTGTTGCCTCCTTGGTCCATTCTGGCACATTATCATTCAATCTCGATGCAAGGAAAGATGCTGCCTTTGCAGTCTCCGTAACTCGTTCCGTCTGATTACGTACTGCTCTTGCTAGAGTCGAAGTTCTGTTGTATACATCAATTTGTCTTGTTTTCAATGCAATATGCTTCTGTGCAACACCACGGGAAGCATTGAAAAGAGCAGCCAAGTCTAAAATCCTCTTCCCCGCCATAGTTAGCAAACAATCAATTCAACTATGGTCATAGATTCATGACGAACAGCCAGATAATGAATTTCGCAGAGAGATGTTCCAATTTTTGGAGGGGTGTCGAGTTCATCAATAATTCTTGCCGAGTCTCAATCCCTGTAGATTCCGAAGACGTCACTATCATGATATTATGAAATGGTGTGGCTCATGCGGGCACGGTGTGATATTACAAAACAATCATGAAGGATGATAACCGGGAAGTAATAGAGCAATAGGACGAATATGTATTACATTCATGAAAGATTATGGATATCATCTGGCATGTTGCATGTAGCATGTTGGTTATATTCATGGTCATTGACGTCCACCCATAACAATAAGCCATTTCAATCTAACTCTAGAAGTGCGCGTGTATCGGCTTCTACCTATGTAAAACCTCGTTCGCAAGACTTCTCTATTTTTCATGGATAAATTCGTATCCACGGGGTATCTTATAATTAATTTATTCCCAGAACGCCGTTCTATTTTCATCAAGTGCTGTTCAACTCTTCCCAGAAGGAGTCCATCTTGCCCTTAGGTTAGATTTTGCTCTCACAGTGCCTGGTGTCCTGACACCAAAGGTATCATTAGTCCCCTTGCCTGAACCACCTACACGACTCCATAAGCGTTCAGCAGCTGGTGTCAGACCACCGGAGCCCACCCTGGGACTACTGGGGAATTTGGGTACAGGAGTCATCTCAACCTTACCAGTCATGCCAATTTTCGCAGATGTACGTTTACTTCTGGCAGTCTTGTCAACCATCCTGTGATGTAGATCCTCCCGCTTGCTTTGCTCTTTTATTATGAATGGGTTTTTGGTAGTTTCGCCTGGGCCAAGATCGATGATCGGAGAGGGTGCATATAGTTCTTCCTCCGGTTCATCATCCACGAACGCATAACCATTTACACGTGGAGTTTCGCTTCCATCGAATCCAGACTCTGAATCCGCAACTCGACGTTTTCCGGCTATGGCATCTCTTACTGCCGACATTGATGGGGAAGATGGTATGCTGGCTTCCTCCTGAAGTGCAAGCTCTGGCAACCTTGTGTTGGCATATGCAACACCTTTTGGTGCAGCCCTCGAAAGATTTTGTGCTCTTTGCGCCACAGTCTCGATTGAATCCTCCACGCTGTCAGGTCGAAACATCAATCCATTGTTTGGCTTGGATTTCCAGAAGTCGGGTTGGGCTGGTCTCTCCTTTACGTCTTGAATCGCAAGCCTGTTCCTTTTCCCGCCATCATCCTCCAAAGATTCTCTCGATTGGAGGAGTTTTGTCTCCACTTCCTTCTGCTTCAGCATCATATTGGATGCCACTTTATTTCCGGTCCACATCCAAGCATATTTTTCGGCTCGTTTTTGATTTTGCTTGTCTAGTAATTTGTAAAAGCTTTCGTTATCCTGACTGGTATATAATGATTGGAACTTGGTGAGACTCATGTTTGTATCCACTTCAACTCGGGGCGCCTGGCTTGCGTCGGAAGTAACTGACATTGGCGTATCTCCAACGAATCCCCCAGGTGTTTCTGAAGCTCGAGATGGTGTTTGAATAGATGTGCCACGTCTTCCCATACGTCTTCCCGGAGTCATAACATGTCGGAGCCTACGTTCGGCACTCGTGATCCAAGCTCCATCTTTCGAGTCGAGTGCATCTAAGTATTCTTGTTTCGTTTCCGTTTCGAGTAGCCCTGGAAAGAAATCGCGGGCAATGATTTCTGATATGGCATCTGTGTACGCATCCTCGTCAATAACATTCTTTGGTCGTTTGATGCGTTTTGGGGGCGGTGGCATTAAGCTAGTTTCATTGGCGCGTTTTGTGAGTGCGGTTGAGGTTGATGGGGTTGATTTTGATGGTACCAAATCCATCGCTGCAGATGTGCCAAGTGCGAGCCCCAGCTATAAATCGAAACTATTCTTCAATCCGTTGCCGTAATTCCTAATACGTCCCGGTACTTTTCTGATCGTTGCTGTATTGACTTGTAAGGTCGATCTTTTGTTTTTGATCAATTAAGATAAGGTTAAGAGAAGGTTGACTAATAAATAAGGTTAATGGGGATATAATCTTACAAAAAGCGATGAGAGATGAGATGGAGAACGGAATGGGACCACCAGGACTACCGAGGTGCAGGGCTTCTACTACTGGCTTCTACTAACTACTGCACCTAGAAGTCATCGGTGATAATGTTGCACGACAGGGATGCTTCTGGACTCCGAAATAATACTTGACGGATTCGAAAAGTAAATTCACAAAAGTACAAACACCCTTCAACATTTGATTTTTTTGTAATTAGATTCGGTAGGTGTCACATCTTTTGTACCTCCAGACATCGAAGGCATTTTATTGAGAAGTCCTATTACATTATCACAATAGTTTCTCTTCCTATCACCATACTTTCACCACGATAAACAACCCCGCACTCCCTTACCTCCCTCACTGTGCCAATCTTTGTTTGATTGACTGCGAAAATGACCTCCCGAGAGGAAGAGGCGATTGCCTTGAAGAACGAAGGAAATAAAGCTTTCGCCGCCCACGACTGGCTTGGGGCTATCGATTTATATACCAAGGCCATAGAACTTGACGACCAAAAGCCCGCATACTATTCAAACAGAGCTCAGGTACTTTCAGATATATTCAACACTCAAACTGCTCGCGTGATTAACAGTCTTGTAGGCAAACATCAAATCCGAGGCATATGGATACGCAATAGCGGATGCTACGAAAGCCATTGAACTCGATCCGAATTTTGGAAAGGTTCGTTGGAACAAAGCTTCTCCCATTATTGCCTTTTTCTTGTCCAAAGTCTGAAAACTAACAAACCCCCCGCAGGCATACTATCGTCGAGCCGTTGCATATACCGCAATCCTAAAACCCAAAGAAGCTCTCAAAGATTTCAAGACTGTCGTTAAGAAGGCACCAAATGATAAAGATGCGAAGCTCAAGTTGGCAGAATGTGAGAAGATTGTGAAAAGAATCGAGTTCTTCCGAGCCATCGAAGTTGGAGATCCACCATCTGCATCGGAGGGCCTTAACCTTGATGATATGGTTGTAAAAGATTACGATGGTGTAGAATTGGGCAACGAAATGACGACTGAGTTTATCAATGATATGCTTGAACGTTTCAAGAATGGCAAGAAAATACACCAGAAATATGTTTATCAAATTGTCATGGCAGTTAGAAAGATCGTATATGATGAACCGACAATGGTGGAAATGGAGATCGATAACGACGCACAGTTGACCGTTTGTGGAGACACACATGGTAAGTTGCCTTTGATTCATATTGCAGCTCTTAGCTAACACTGACTTTTAGGTCAATTTTTCGATCTTATGGAACTCTTCAGACTTAATGGTCTACCCACAGAGAAGCATTATTACTTATTCAACGGTGATTTCGTTGATCGAGGTTCTTGGTCATGTGAAATTGCACTACTTTTGTATGCCTACAAGTGGTTACGTCCATCGGCATTCTTCATCAATAGAGGAAATCATGAGACGGATGATATGAACCGTGTTTATGGATTTGAGGGCGAGTGCAAGGCAAAATACAACGGTAAATCAGCTTCCTAATCTATTTAGATTCTAACCCTTGAGAGCATCAGCTGATTCTCATTAGAACGTACTTTCAAGCTATTCTCGGAAAGTTTTTCGGCTCTACCGTTAGCAACTCTCATTGGCAAGAAATATCTTGTCCTTCATGGAGGATTGTTCTCGGATGATAAAATTACATTAGATGATATCCGAGCTTTGAACAGACATAATCAACGCCAGCCAGGTCAGGCAGGATTGATGATGGAAATGTTATGGACCGATCCGCAAAAGGAGCCTGGCCGTGGCCCAAGTAAACGTGGTGTCGGTATGCAGTTTGGACCGGATATTACTAGAAAGTTCTGCGAGAACAATGGGTTGGACGCTATTATCCGTAGTCATGAAGTTCGAATGGAAGGTTATGAAAAGGAGCACGATGGAAAATGCATTACTGGTATATCAATTCCTACTCATGTATTGCATACACAACTAACGCTTTCTAGTCTTCTCGGCACCGAGGTATTGCGATAGTACCGAAAACAAGGGAGCTTATATCAATATTGGACCTGATTATAAACTGGACTTCCACAAGTTTGATGCAGTACCACATCCTAATATCAAGCCTATGGTTCGTATTTCTCAAATTCATTTCGAAATTATCACTAATTAATGAAACAGGCATACGCCCAAAATTCTCCTTTATCGATGATGTAGTAGAAACAACTATGATAGAGTATATCAGATGATTTTTGGGAACGTTCATCAAAGGTTGGATCTATTTCATCTATAAAGATAGAAGGGCAACCCGTAGGAAAACATCTCACAAGGACTTGAAAATGTACAATAGCAGTAATATCCTCACGTATAGCGCTTCAATGATGCTGATGCTCAAGTGAGAATGTAGTTATTGAAAATACCCTAATTTTCCCTAAATCTTAGTCAATTCAACGCTTCGGAAAAACCTCCGCTAACTCACCAAAGCTCCTTTGTGGGTTGTGTGATGGTGTAGACGGAAGTGTCTTAAATGAGGTTCGTAAGAGTTTTCACATTTGTTTTCATTCCTGCAAATCGTCATGGATTCTCATACATACTTACTACATACTATTATCACATTTTGACACAAGCCCACCAGCTCTACACAATCCAAGCACATCCTCGTTCCTTGAATACGTCCCAAATCATTAAACGAGGATTATTGGCTATTGCCGAAAACACGAATTGCAAATCACACATCACATGCCGCGTTTCTTGTACTGTGATATTTTCTCTATTGCGCGTTGATTGTTCGTCATTTTGTTTTCTCGTGTTTGAAAGGATGTAATGTTTTGATAAATTCTTGATTGTGTATATGGTTGAAATTCTAGGGTTCGGGTATGAAAACAATAGATGGGAAGAAGGGGACAAAAGGGGGCGGCAATAGAGATCATGAGTGTATATGAAAGAGGTTCCTTGGTGGTGAGTAGATTGGGAAAGGGTTACATGTATAAAACTCGAGGGATAAAGATTCTCTGCCGCATGGTATAGGTTTTTGAAAAGGAGAGATGACTCTCGTAACTCTTGGGGCCTGGATTCGAATTCCAGCATCATTCCCAGAGTATAGTTCATTGAACTACGGGTATCATGGGGTTTCAAAATGCTATACGTTCTTCTTATGCGGCTAGGGACGTATCAGAAGTTGCATCAAGTTAAATCTATATTGAAGGATGACCACGGAGCGATTCTTCACAACAGGCAGTTGCTCCTTCTTTCCGCTCGGAATCAAATCATGAAATTTTTGTTGCATTTTATGTACTTCCATTCCACTTTACACGAAAAATCGTCCAGAAAATCATACAGAAGCAAGAATCATCAGTTTAAAAGCTTATTCTACTAGATGACGATATTGGAAGTACGGTTCAAACCATGCATATTTTGAATTTAATCTCATCTAGGTATATCGAATATCATGCTCTAAGAAATGGTCTTCTCGACCAATGTGATTCCGTATTTCTTCAACTCTTCCATCAATGGATCGTTGATCTTGCTGGTCATAGGTGCAAGGATACCCTTCTCACTGATCGTTCCATCAAGAACTTGCTTGACAGCAACACCGCATGGTACACCGACCAATTTGGCCATGGCGGAGTAACCCTTTGGATCACCGTATTCAACTAATGTGGATGTACGAGTCTCCTTCTTTCCATCCTTGTGTTCGATCTCAAACTTGTGTTGCAACATGACGAGATCACGTTCGCCCTCTTCAAATTGCATCTTTTTCTCGAGGGTGGCGCAAAGAGTATCGAGAGGGTTGCCGCGGGGGATAATCTTCTCGTCAGAGAAAATACCAACCCAGTTGAGACCGTTCATGATACGTTCCTTTTCTTCAGTAGTCTCGAACTTTGCCTTGGAAGCAATTGCCCATTTCAAATCATCCTCGGTGCTTGATGAAGCTCCAAGAACCTTCTTTGTAGCCTCCTTCCAAGGAATTGGCTCAGAGAATCCTTGATCTTCATCACTCAAGAATCCCATATCGACCAATACATGAATGAATTCTGGGAAACCTTGATATCTCAAAGTACCTCTGATAATAGTCTGTGCTTCTGGAATGTTGTAACGCTCCTTATAAGGGGTAGAGTCTCTGTTGGGGTAGGCGACAAATGCATATCCTGGGTAGATGAAGTATGGCTTGGCGGTACCCATCAACTCTGGACCAGCAACGTCAACAATGTTTCCATCTTTATAAAATCTTGCAGCATTTCTCAATGCCAACAAAACACCACGGGAAGACCAAGAGAACTTGTAACCGAGAGGGTTGTCAGAATTCTCTGGAGCTGGAAGACCTCCACAGTATGACAAGAAAGAAGTGATCTTTCCACCAGCCTTGTGAACTTCCTCGATGGTCTTAACAGCATACAAGTGATCGATTCCTGGATCCAAACCAATCTCATTCATAACTGTGATACCGGCATTCTTGGCCTCCTCGTCCAATTCGAGCATGGCAGGAGAAACATAACTAGTGGTCACAACGTTCTTCTTGTTTCGGATGGCAGATTTGATGACAGTAGCATGGAAGGTATATGGGATTAAACTGATGACCAGATCGTGCTTTGCAACTTCGGCATCGAGAGCTTTGTCGTCTGTAACATCGAGGGAGATTGGGTGGGCATTCTTTACACCTTCGGAAAGCTTCTTGGCACTTTCAATGGTTCTGCATGCTGGAAAAAAGTCAGCTTTATCTTCTGGGGAGGAACTGAAGTGTTAATGTACCAACAGAAACTTGGATGCCTGCTTCACTGAGGATATCCAAGGTTGGGCGTGTTACGAAGCCCGCACCGAGCATAAGAACTTTCCTAGAATAAATATTAAAAGAGGAAACATAGAGCTGAGATAGGCTGATGACTTACTTTGTGTCAAATCCAGCCATGATGTCTAATTTGATTGAATGTAATTGAGAATAAATTGAATCTAAATTGAATCTAAATATCAAATAAAAGCTTGAAACTTCACCGGACGACTCATGCGGATGGTATTAAATTTCTTGGTGGGGTTGATCCGTGATCGGCCAAATGCATGTGTGATAAAATTCGCAGAATTTGGTTTGAGATCAACATTCATTGACTTCTTTCATGCTTGTCCGCCATTCTGATAGGGTTATTGATTTATTGCTCTATTAAAAACAAGCTGAGATATCGACTTGTCAATTCAGAATTTCAATATCATTATTATTTGACTTTTAGGATAATTCCAATCATGATATTGAGGTTACAATGCATACACCGAGTAACATCAAACAGTGAGGTCAAGGATCTCAAGATGTCCCGCACTAACCTATAATGGGTTCTAGCTTCTTCTAAAGCTTACTTAAGCGTCATTCGCAAAGAACACTTCTCATAAATCGCGAAAAGGCTCTTCTCTTCAATTTTCTTCTTCTCACAACACCAAACTTTGGAAGCTTTGTTTACACCATCATTTAACCATCTTTGATACCATACGATAATCATGTCGGCAATGGATGTTTTCTGGGCAGCGCCACCTATTTCAAGGTATGCGCCATGCAATCTGCCAACAATGCGCCAATCAATTAATACTGATGCTGATGATAGTGCATAGGACTTTGGCTGCTGGTGCCTTGACTCTTTCAATCTTGGTCTACACCCATCTTCTTTCGAGTTATTATGTTGTGTTCTTATTGCAACCTATCATGCAATTCCCGCCTCAATTATGGCGACTTATTTCTTCCTTTCTCGTCACTGGCCCAGATTTGGGTATCCTCTTCGACACATACTTTCGTAAGACTCGAAGGATGGCATTACAATCAGGATAGATCGGCTTACGTGGGAATAACAGTATACACTTATGGAAGCAAGCTTGAAACAGCTTCGCCTAGATTCTCTCAACCTGGAGATTTCTTGACATATGTATTGTTTGTTTGTGCGACGATTTTGGTAGGCATTGTCTCTTTTTTTTCTTTCTCTTTCTTCTTCTGTTCATACTCCACCTCTATACTGCCCGTTTAGTGCAATGCTCTTAGCCAAAACGGTTCCTAAAACGAGGAAGATTACCCTTACATCTTGACTGGTCCGACATTCGCAAAACAACAAATAGGATCAGTTTAAGGTGTAGGCATGGTGGGAAGTTCCTATGAGAAAACTCGTGTTGATTCCTCAACTTAACTCGGGTGGTTGTGGCTCCCTACATTTCAAGTCATTATCATTGAGATGTTAATACTTGGTGTTTCTATTTCAAGAGATACCTTGTAAAAATCTCATCTAACAAATGCGCAGGGATTGAATGTATTCATAACAGGCGGAGTAATCTTCACATCGGCATTGGTATTGGCTTTCACATATACATCAACACAAGATGATCGTGGCATGAAAGCTACATTCTTTGTCATTACCATTCCAGCACCATGGATCCCATATGCCATGCTTCTTATGACCTTTGTGATGGCAGGTCCTGGTCCAGCCAAGATTCAAGCTACAGGGCTTGTTGCCGCACATTTGCATGACTTCTTGACAAGACTGTGGCCTACATTTGGTGGCGGAAGAAACCTCGTTCCAACTCCAAGCTTCATTCAGAGAGCTTTCCAAACAACTCAAACCACTGTCACTGAAAGAGCTTATGGTACCGCCGTTGCACCACCACAACGATCTGCCACTGTCTCTGGTTCATCTGGCAGTGTCCTACCAGAATCATGGAAGAGCCGTGGTTCAGGACATAGATTGGGAGGTGATTGATTGAGCGACTCGGAATGTTTGAAGTTGTACTATAGATAAGGATTTTTTGTATTGGTGTACGGTGTCATCAAATTGAATAATAGCGTTTAGCTCTTGCTGGCATCATCAAAATATTTTCCTACTTTCTTTGATGTCTGTCCCATTTGTGTAATTGTCGAGAGGTAGTCCCACATGGTCTCATGATGTTGAGCAATGCATTCACGTCAACTTCCAACTATACCATGCCTTGTAACCCCCCATCCGGATCATTCCACTTTTTATTCATTGGCACCAGTTCCTTTCGATATTATCGCAGACTTTCTTCACCATCAATATTTATGTCGTGTATCATGCTTTGTAACAAGGCATGGCTATTGTCACAAAACCGCCATAATTGGCACTATTGTTTCAATGCAATACAAGTTCATCCTTAGCTGAGTATGATTGTATTGTTCCTAGAAAGATGGCGACGATAATAGTGATGGTGATTGCTAGGTCTGGTGATAAAGCTGATGGTGACGATAGTTCGTTGTCGATTGAAGTACTCCAAGGTCTGAGTGCTACCTCTTACGTTCCCTCCGCTCAGATAAGCAGACAGGACTTTCACAACGCTGAGCTAGAGTATTTAGATATATCGGATTGAATGTTTCTATGGCTCAACATACACTCTCCTTGATAGAGGAAGCGAGAGCCAAAACCTGATGTCTGCTGAATCCTGCCTTTGGTACCGCGTGTTCACAGAACGGTGAATAATGGTTACCCTACATAGCCACTCTGAACTACTTTTGTCACTCAGGCTGGAGAACCAATTTTTTTTAGCGCGAGACTCTAGTATATGGTGAGCTTAGTTTTGATAGCCAGATCCTAAACCTGTAGATCTGAATATTAAAGCATATCAATTAGAAGCTGCTCCAGAGTGTAATTTCTTCGCAAAATTTGAGCTTCGGGTCATTGGAAACACCCTGAATTTCTCTAGGTGATAGTTGAATTAGATTTTCACTATTAAGAAGTAGGAACAACAGCGAAAATGCAAAGTATGACAATAACCATAGCGTCAATAAATAACTATAGGAAATAATAAGGATGGTTCGGCACTGAGATATGGAGTGAAAATGGCCAATGAGTAATTTGAGAAGGAGACTTAGCGTCCTTGCACCAACATAACAATAGTTGAATATTGTCTTGCACCCTTGGTGCTAGCCGAGATAGTGATGATGTGTCATCAGGGTGTGAACGAGTTTGAATGTACTCCAATTACCTCCCATCTCATAAGTATAGACATTTTCAGATGTCTAGCGGACTCATTCACCTGCAGAATATATCGAGGCGATTATAACTGTCTCTTGCCTCCAACGAAATTGCCGTGAGTCCCATTTCAAACACAAAATATTGCTACAGACTATTTGAAAGCACCTGCCAGTTATGATTGGATGATCTTTTTCCTGGCTCGAGATATTTCTCTCACGAGTTATTCTTGTATGCCAAAATCGAACTTCTCACACGGGTTTTCGCGCGTTCGCCGAAGAATAAATCGAGATTCGTGACCAGAATACAATGTTTATGTGGAATGGTAAGGTTACACATGTCACCATTTGCCAATGCTGAGATATACCGACACTTGCGCTGATTTTGACGATAGAAAATGTGAAGAGGATGTAATGAATTTATTCGTGAGCGAGTTTAATTGCAAGCTCAGAAAATTGAGATTCAGTATATGCCACCGAGTAGCGTTGGCCCAGATGAAACGTTTTGCGTTGACGTATTGGAGTCAACCCATTTAACAAAAGCTTGGGATACTCCAATGAAGTCTCATTGAAGGGTTCTTGGGCTCGGTCCAATCGATATGAATAGCAGACAGGGCTGGCAGACTAGAGATAGAAGGTTGTAGCTGGTTTCACCAAAATTTGTACATCTCAAGACCTATCAGCCATAAATTGGAAGTAGAAAAATAAAAAGAAGATAACCTTTCAAATGCCCCGAGATTGAATGATTACTGAAAATATATGTTCCAATGCACTGTACGTATCAGCAAACTATCTCTCCACTATCTGAGAATCACTATCACCAAGCACTTCTAACCCCTAGACCCCTCTCAATATATCGATTTATAGTCCCAAACCAGTAAGTCTCATCACCGCTAATCTCCTTCTATCCAATCCATCACATCTCACAATGCTCTTCAAATATTTGTTGCACATCGAACCGAATCCCGCCCCGAGCTGACTCGTTCACACCCCTACATCGCTTTCCCCCAAACATCCCGCCCCCGAATGACGTACCGAGTTCCGGAACACGAGTTCCGTACTACAGGGGATGAAGATGAACTACACCGATTGATATAGAACGGGGGCCGAAGTGGAATCCTACCCAAAGATTGCTAGAGGGGCTAAGATTGTTTTGGGAAGGTCTTTTGGGGACGGGGATTGGATAAGCTCACATGATTGATTAATGGTGATTTCGGATTTTGTGTTATGATGGTACCGAGTAGTAAGTATCATTAGGCTCGGGTGGTTTCCGAGTATTGCTATACAATTGTTCCTCTCTCTTGTCCGATTGAACAAGTAACAGCAGAAAGGATTCAAAGAGCGATTGACATGGGAAACGATCATCTCATGGCATATTTTGAAGAAAGCAAGTTGATAATATAATAAAGGTAAATTATCTTCTTAATTGAAGTTGCACAATGACCGACCGCTTTCGCGATACGACTCCACAAGCACTGGACTGTCAATTTTGGAATTGTATTTTTGTTTGTCCTAATTATGTGTTAATTGATCAATGCACTCTGGGGAAGAGAGGATGCTGGTGCTCATGATTCTTTTGGCATTACCCGCTTCGAGAGGGCAGGAACATTTCAGAGTATACCTTATGAATCCAGGGCTTAATATTTTTATGCAAAGAATTGTAAAACCGAGTAGTAAATCACGTTTTTGTGCTCATATTGCACTGAGTCCAGAGCGGCACGAATTGACATTAGTAAATGTAATTGGTTCAGACTTTACTCGCCGCATGGGTGATTGTTGTTCGTTGCTGCTGAAATTATTGTCCAACTATTTTGACGAAACGGTTCATCTATTCGACCTCTACCTTTGACCTATGGTATGATTTGACCGTTGGCGGAATCAATTTCTGGTCTACTTTGGTCGAGAAAGAATTGTTGCCTTAGGAGACTCATCTGTATCGACGACCAAAAGCTTTTCCTCTCCTCGTCCGAGTATTCCATAGACATTGACTTCGCCATCCTTGACACCTAGAGCCGCGCTTGTTCCTGCATATGTCGCTTCGCCTTCAGTTCCGCATCGATTGGCTAGAATGATAATAATTTCTTCTGTGCTGCCAGCTCGAATGATAGGCTCCAGTCTGGAAATCCAGTAGGAGATTGTATCCATGTCAGGTTCCCTTGCTAACAAAACATAAGGCAATTGATCCTCTCTTGTAAGCCAAGCCATCGACAAAATAACAAGATTTGCTTTCTTTTGGATTACATGGCAAGCAAATTCACAAGCAGTCCATGGAGCTTCAAATTTGTATGGATTCAAGTCCATGCCTAGAAGGGATGAGTATTAGCATGTTTACCAGAAATGTTAGGATTTCATCAAGCACGAATGGCTTGGTGCAAATCATATATTAACAACTCACAAATTCCCATTGCCACAGTCCCTAGACCTTCGATATTTCCATTAAAAAAACCAGATCCTTCATGAGCCCAAGTCTCATCTGTATAATAGAGGAATGATTTCCGATAGTTGGCGATAATCTCACCATCCTTATTGACCGAAACCGCGGAATTATAGTATTCGGGCTTTGCTGATCTGCTCGAAGAATCGTCAACCTTCTCTGGATAACCAACCGTAACTATACAATTGTGTTTCAGAGCTGTCGTGCGTGCCCAAGAACATGTGACACCTGATGTAGTCAACTCAAGATAAGGAGTAATGTGTTCCAAAGAGGAGAAATTATAGCCTGTATAATAATTATTTGTGAATATTGAGACTTCATTGAAGACATTTGAGAAGCGAGACTTACCAGAAAAGGCCATTTCAGGTAATACTAAAAGATCGAGATCTTCCGGCTTTGCATTGGCCAGTATTTCATCTGCCTTTCTCAAATTATTAACGACATCTCCGACCTATGTTATAGTTTTAGCTATGTTTGGAAATGTAGTGACTGGATTCCTTACCTGAGGGTCGAATTGTAAGCAAGCGATTCTCATGATCACGAACGTTTGTGTTTTTTTTAAAAAAAAAAAATAAGATGAGATTGAAGATCGAACGTTGTCTTGTGCAAGTGAAAAGTAAGGTTATGGAGGGGTCCAGCTACGCGACAATGCGTGTGAATGTCCGGTCTTGGCTACCAATACTGTAGACAATTCTGAAAAAGACTTTAGCCTCGTAAATGTCTAGCAGTCTATTGGTAAATTAGCAGCTGAGAGATGATAAATCAAGACGGTTGGGAGAAAATAACGCATCAAGCAAATGAATGAAGGGAAGCTCAACATCGAGGGAAAAATGGCAGGATGATGGTGGGTGCTGCCTTTCGAAGATACGAATTGTATTGCTTTACATGAATGATGAGTGTTAGGAAATATATTATATACCTTTACTGTAGTTGAACAAAAGCTAACTACGATAGCAGCGATGCCCCTGTGGTGGCAGATTCCGTACTTGATAAAGCGATCGCTTCGTCACTGTAATAAAATTTTCAATACTTTTATAATATATTGAAAAAAATCGTTTTTATAGTATTAATCTAATTAATCTTATTTTTGTATTTGATAAGAATATTTTATTTTTAAGGGACTTTGTTGTTTAAGCTCGAATATATTATCCTTTTTTCTATATTGAAATCCAAAAATTATTTTTTTATTATTATATTTGAAATATATATTTATATATAAAAATAATATTACAAATTCTAAAATCAGATCCTTATATATAACTCCTCCTTATCCCTGGAATTATAATACCTCCATAAATAAATTTCTATATTATATATCTACTCGATTCCTCTTTTATATTCCAATTCAATTAATCTTTCTTTTCCTTATATCTATAATCACAAAAGTATCCTTTTAAATCTTTTTACTTTTTTAAATCAAACCTTTACTTCAATTATTTCAATTTAATATTTTAAATAAAATATACTTTAATATATTATAACTTTCTTTAATAGAATTATAATAATAAGAATATAGTATCCTCTAATCTTTATCTATTCTTTTTAAATATAAATTATTATATTCCTTTTATATATATTTCACTTTATTTTCAAAAAGCTCTTTATCAATACTATTTTCCCCCTTAATATTTAAAAGATTTTTAATATCAAAACTACTCCTCTCAAAATTGTAATTGAATTCAGTTTGTAATAGCAAAATCCTTAATAAAATTGATGGAGTTTTTATTGGGCTTAGTATTATATTTGATTATTCTATATCTATACTTTTAATATTCAAAAAAGATAATAAATCTATTATAGAAGATATTGATTATTTTCTTTATCCCCTTCAATCTTATTATATTCTAAAACCAAAAATTAAACCTCTATTTTACCTAAATACTCCTAAAATATATTAGATTCAATATAAATTGATCCTTTTTATTATAAAACTTACTTCTTGATAATTTTATAAAACTCTGATTTCATTATTTTTTCTCTTTTATTATTATAAATCTTTTTTTATCACTTTATCTATTCTATATAATAGTAGTACAAATAGTATTTACAAATTATAAGTTCTCGAAGTTTTTCAAATTGGGAAATTCATTTATAATATCTTCCTGAATATACTATTAAAGTATAGGTGATAGGGATTTCCAATTATATCAATCGTTTTGCTTTTATATATACTTCAATTGATTTTGTATATAAATCTAAAAGTGTATAAATATATTAGAATTATAATTATCTTTAAATCGCAAAACAAGATATTTTTTTATTATATCAAAAATCGCTTTAAAATCCATTGTTGTTTTTTTTCTATATCTAGATACTGCTATACTTGATATCAAGGTAATAGATAATCTACTAATATTTATATATCACGCTAAAAGGACGTCACAATAGCTATATAGCTAATTGGGTTTATATAGGACACATTCTTCCCATAACACACCCCCGAGATTGCTGATTAGCTGGTTATAGGTAGTAATCTCTCTATACTAGCCTCAAATGAATCATATATACAAATCTCATTCCATTTATAATATCATTGCTATTTACTCAGGGTTCACTATTGGATACATCTAAATTAGGTTTACTATATAGATATATCTAATTTTCGGATCGCTATATAGATGCATCTGATAGGTTGTTATCTGGAGGGTTTCATAGGCCTGAGAGTAGACCTAATGAAATGCTTTTTATACATGGATCCACTGAAAACCTACAAAGCATGGTTGTGAAAGTAAAGTGAAAGTAAAGAATAATACTATTACGCTATAAACACTACCAGGCTCATAACTATCACACTAAAAGGATGTCCCAATAGCTGTATAGCTAATTGGGTTTATATAGGATACATTCTTCCCGTGACATTATATAAATAGAAAGGCTTCACTATCCAAATTGTTTTCTTTGAATTAGTATTTGAGGGAGAGTTATATTACGCCTTACTAAGGTCATAAAAAAGCATAGCATATTGAATATAATTTTATTTAATAATATTAAAATAAATTGATTATAAAAGTAATATTAAACTATCATTAAAAGAGTATCTAATATTTATAAATATATCTTTCATTATCATCATTCCTTATTCTTTTTATTTATATTTATTATTCCATATATTTTAATATTGATATTAATTATATTAATAATATATAATAACACATTTAATAATACTTAGTATATTCCAATTCCTAAAAACAAATCATAAAAATACATAAAAATACATAAAAATACATAAAAATACATAAAAATACATAAAAATATATAAAAATATATAAAAATATATAAAAATATATAAAAATATATAA